>CAUYLG010064931.1:0-32963 GCA_963573385.1 Cacajao melanocephalus | reverse complement strand
CCATGCTGAAGTTTGCTGCTGCCACTGGAGCCACCCAACTGCTGCCCCTTCACTCCTGGAACCTTCACTAACCAGATCCAGGCAGCCTTCCGGGAGCCCCGGCTTCTTGTGGTTACTGACCCCAGGGCTGACCACCAGCCTTTCACGGAGGCGTCTTATGTTAACCTATCTACCGCTCTGTGTAACACAGATTCTCCTCTGTGCTTTGTGGACATTGCCATCCCATGCAACAAGGGAGCGCACTCAGCGGGTTTGATGTGGTGGATGCTGGCTCGGGAAGTTCTGAGCATGCTTGGCACCATCTCCCGTGAACACCCCTGGAAGGTCATGCGTGATCTCTGCTTCTACAGAGATCCTGAAGAGATTGAAAAAAAAAAAGCAGGCTGCTGGTGAAAAGGCTGTGACCAAGGAGGAATTTCAGGGTGAATGGACTGCTCCAGCTCCTGAGTTCACTGCTACTCAGCCTGAGGTTGCAGACTGGTCTGAAGGCGTGCAGATGCCCTCTATGCCTATTCAGCAGTTCCCTACCCCACAGGCACCATCATGCTGTAAAATATGGCACCTGCAGTGTGAACTCTGTTGCCCAGATTTACTTGAGTCATACAATATCTTTCTTGTTGTGTTTAAGCTGAGATATGCTTTTTGGTCATGAATGTCTTCAAATGTAATTGCATGGAGCTTTGCAAAATCACTTCATAAATGTTTTAATTTTCTCTGTATCATTGTATCATTATTCCCTTGACCTTTTTTTTTTTCCTTTGAGACAGAGTCTCACTCTGTACCCAGGCTGGAGTGCAGTGGCAAGATCTAGGCTCACTGCAACCTCCACCTCTTGGGTTTAAGCAATTCTTCTGCCTCAGCCTGCTCAGCAGATAGAATTACAGGTGCCCACCACCATGCCCAGATAATTTTTGTATTTTTAGTAGAGACAGGGTTTCACCATGCTGGCTAGGCTGTCTCAAAATCCTGACCTCGTGATCTGCCCACCTTAGCCTCCTCCCAAAGTGCTAGGATTACAGGCGTGAGCCACCCTGCCTGGCCTCTCTTAACTTTTTTTTTTTTTAGTTTTTGAGACACTGGAGTGCAGTGGTGCAATCTTGGGTCACTGCAACCTCCACCACCCAGCTTCAAGCAATTCTCCTGCCTCAGCCTCCCAAGTAGCTGGGATTACAGGTGCCTACCACCAGGCCCAGCTAATTTTTTAATTTTTAGTGGAGACAGGGTTTCACTATATTGGCCAGACTGGTCTCCCAACTCCTGACCTCAAGTGATCTGCCCACTTTGACATGCCAAAGTGCTGGGATGACAGGCATGAGCCATCGCGCCTGGCTACTCTTGGTTTATTTCTAGTTATATAAGAAAACATGTTTTCTTGATTACCAACTACAGGTTTATCTGTATTTTCAAAGAACTTTGTCGATTCCTTTTTCTGTTTTGCAGTTTATTTCTGCGATTATCTTTATTTTTTCTTCGGTCTTCCTTTGACTTCTTTTTTTATCTTTCCCTCACTTTTTGAGCTGATTGCTTTTATCCATTTATTTTTATTTCTTTATTTTTAAATACATATGTGGCGGAAGTCATGCACGCTCCTCTGAGTACATCTTTAACTAATTCTTCTGCTTTAATACACAGTGTTCTTATCATTTTTGTTTAGATATACATTAATTTGGGTTTTGATTTTTTTCTCTGAGCCATATGTGGTTTAAGAAATAATTTTGTCATTTCCAAATGGTTAATATTCATTTTGATTCTATTTATGTTGAAAATGTGTGGTCTGACATTATAGGTCATGTTTTTTCCATTTTTGTTAATTTATTATGATTTTCTGTGTGTCCTTAATGATATATGATTGTACCATGGTTCTAATTAAAACATTGTGCATTCTCTATTATAATGAAGTTCGATGTATAACTCTTACATCAACCTTATTAATTATATTGTTCAGATCCAACGTGCTCTTAATTTTAGTCTGTTTGCTCTGTCATCATTTACAGCGGTCAATTAAATTTTCCTATTACTATTAAAGAGTCTATTACCATTACTATCACTCCTATTACTATTCATGTCTGTTTATTTTATTTTATTTTTGCATTTCCTGCATTTCATATACTTATGTTATTTTGTGCATAAAGATTTGCTAAAGCTGATTTATTGTTGAAAACAGATGCTCAGTGCTGCAAAGAAAAATCAGCACTGAGACAAAGGATCTCTCAGCAAGCAATTTTTGCTTCCCGGACTGCATTAAGGGTACCCTCGCTAGCCATCTTGCCACAAGAATACAGTGAACAAAGGAGAAGCAGACATGTTTATTCCTTACGCATTTGAGGTTGTCCTTACTTCTGTGTCTGATCTCCATTAGCTAAACTAAAACCTGACTGGCTAACAAGTTAAAACTTTTCTGAACAGGTAAAAGCAATGGCGAGCTGGGACATGCCTGTGAGCATGTCCAGCACAGGTATCTTGGTTAGAGTACAAGGACGTAGAATATACTATGTACCTGTAAGCATAGCATGTCTAACAGCTACATAGCATAGGGCTTAACAAAGAGTTATTATCACACTTACGATTTGATTTATTCTTTAACAAGAAAAGAAACTTTAAAGAGGAACTTTTCTACTTCCCACATGTATTATTTTACATACTGTTTCTCTAATTATTTCTGTGTTCCTCTTTGTCTCAGTTAACAGCTCCTGCCTTAAATTCAGCCTTGTCTGATATTAATATTATCTCAATTTTTTTCCTGTCATTTGCTTGACCATTCTAATAATTTATTTAGCTTTGTATCTTGTATAATAGTCTGCAGTTTGGATTTGGCATTTTACTTATTTTAATATCTATTTTCTTGTAGTAAGTGAGTTTATCCCACTGACACTTACAATATATTTTTGGTTTAAATTATCTGACTGTATTTTAGTTTGGGGGGAGGTTGATAATAGATATACATAAATAATAAAGAAATTATTCTGGGGATTGTAACTTCCATGCAGAAGCTAAAATAGGTTATGATAGAAAGTGTCTGGAATGGGGAGTTCTTTAGCATTCTCAGAGATGTTTCTTCAAGGAGATCGTATTTTGGCTTATTCAATAAATTCAACAAGTAGTTTTTGATTGCCTATTTTGGCAAACATTTACTGGGTACCGGTAATACGGCAGTGAACATTTCTGCCCTTGGAGAGTTTATATAGTAATGAGATCAGCATGATGAGACATCAGTGATGAGATAGAAGCAACTGGGTAAATCTCTGCTGAAGAAGAACCTTCCAAAGGAGAAGAAATATCATCTGCAAAGGCCCTGAGATGGGAAAAAAACGAGTGTTCAAGAAACATAAGGTTATGGCTAGAGTACAGTGAGGAGAGGAGACAGTGGAGGGAGGTGAGTGGCGGAGGCAGGCAGGAGCAAGATTACAAAGACATTTGGAACAGGAAAGATTACAGAGACATTTGGAACAGCTCTTTATTACAACTATCCTGGAAAGCATTGGGTCTGATTTACATTTAAGAAATATCACTTTGGCTTCTCTTTGAGTAGAGCAAGAGTAAAGAGAGGAAGTCCAGCCAGATGGCATTTGAATCATTTCAGGTGAGAAATAATGGTGGTTTAAACTAGAATTACAGAGATGAGGATGTTGAGAAGCAGACACATTTGGTGTATACTTTAATAAATTTGTACTGATAGAATAAATAAGACAAGGAGAGGAATCAATGGTGACAAAGGGGCGTGAAGCCCACAGCTGAGCAAATGAGCGTTGATGATACTGAATTGTAACATGGGCAGCTCCGGGGGCTGCAGGCAGTGGAGGGGAACCAGCAACTTTGCTAGAGGTGAACTGGGCAGTTTGTCTTTTTGTTGTTGCTTTCCACTTCATCTTTTCCAATACACTCCTCGTTTTTCTTCTCCCAAGCATTTTTGATTTGGGAAGTTTATATTCTGCTTTCAATTGTTTAAGCTGTTCTCTTTACAACATTAAGTAACATGCCTAAACATCTGTTTCTCAGTGTGTCAGGTTTAAAATAGGAGAAGCTATAGGCCATCCACTGCACGAAATGGAGAAATTAGATCTCTTTCCTTTCTTTCCCTCCAGTTTTCAAAGGAAAATAGCATTCCTGCTGTGTAGAGAATGGGAAATCAGAGAGACTGATGGTTGGTTTGGAGTGTCAGCTTTACTAGATGAAGGGTACCCAGACAGCTGGGAAAACATTATTTAGTCTCAAGGTTTCAGTAGGCACTGCACCCATCCCTTTTCTCTGAAAGGGAAATCCAGGTGATTTGGCATTTGATGAGGATGACTGAGTTGTCCCAGCTGTGTCTGCAAGGGTGTTTGTGGAGGAAAGTGGTGTGGTCTTCATGTGGGTGGGCACTTTCCAATCGACTGAAGACCCAGGTGGAACACAAAGGCAAAGGAAGAGCGAATGCTTCTCTCTCTTCTGCAGTCAGGATGCCATTCTTCTCCTGCCCTTGGATATCAGAACTCCAGGTTTTCCAGCCATTAGACTGTAGGACTCACACCAGCGGCCCCCCCAGCACTCTCAGGCCTGTGGCCTCAGACTGAGAGTTGGCACCATCAGCTTCCCTGATTCTGAAGCCTTCAGACTCAAACTGAGCTGCCCTATCAGCTTCCCTGGGTCTCCAGCCTGCAGCCAACCTACTGTGGAACTACTCAGCTTCCATAATCAAGTAAGCCCATTCCTTCTAATGAACGCTTTCTCATGTATCTCCTTGTATATCTCTTACCAGTAGTGTCCCTCTGGAAAACCCTGACTAAAGCGGGACCTAACAGTACATAAGGTCACCATCTCCTCTTGTGTTGCAAGGCTGTAAAGACTAATGAAAGACCCCAGCACCTTACACACGCAGACTCACATCTCTCAAAAATGAAGGTTTCAGTAACCCGATGAAGTAAAGGACCCCAACTGTTGAGATACTGGCTAAAAACAAAGGGAACTGATAGGATTTGGCTATGTCCCCACCGAAATCTCATCTAGAATTACATCTCCCACAATTCCCGTGTGTTGGGAGAGGGACCCAGTGGGAGGTAATTGAATCATGGGTGCCAGTCTTTCCTGTTCAATTCTCATGATAGTGAATAAGTCTCATGAGGTCTGATGTTTTTAAAAAGGGGAGTTTCCCTGCAAAAGCTCTCTCTCTTTGCCTGTTGCCATCCGTGTAAGATGCAACTTGGTCCTCCTTGCCTTCTGCCATGATTATGAGGCCTCCCCAGCCATGTGGAAGTGTAAGTCCATTAAACCTCTTTTTCTTGTTTTTCTTACGGACTTCAGATGGTGGCAGCTTCAGCCAACATCCTGACTTTAACCTAACACAAGACACTGAATCACAACCATCCATATGAGCTGCTCCTGGATTCTTGAGTTTCAGAAACTGTAAGATACTATTTGTTGTTTCAACCTCTAAGTTTGGGGATAATTTGTTAAGAGCAATAGATAATTAATATATACCCTCTTCTTTATTTACAGCTCAAAAAAACAAAAGAAAAATAAATGCTTTCATTTTATATGCTGCAACTATGGGTCATACAACCAAAGTCTTTGTGAAGGTAGACAAACCAAAGTCTCTCATGTATTCACCCAGACCCGTGTATCTCAGGGTGCTATACTTTCTTCCTTAACTTCTTTTAAATTCATTTTATGATCTGCAACTTGTGGATTAAATTGTAAAGTTCATTACCACCAACCAGTATCCCATATATTAATTTGAAATACGGGTGGATGCAGTAGGCCCTGGTTTTCCAACAGGTTACAAAGCTGTTTAAGAGTTTCCTTCTTCACCATTCATTCTGGGTTCGTGTATTCGTCCGTTTTCACACTGCTGATAAAGGCATACCCGAGACTGGGAAGAAAAAGAGATTTTTTTTTTTTTTTGGCCATAAGGAAAACAAGAAAAAGAGGTTTAATGGACTTACACTTCCACATGGCTGGGGAGGCCTCATAATCATGGCAGAAGGCAAGGAGGACCAAGTTGCATCTTACACAGATGACAATACCCACACTCCTGGGGTCATCAAGGGCCTGAGGAAACAACACTCCCGCACAGGCTCATTGACCATTCCCATACAGACATCAGCTCTACCCTCGGCCCAGCCTTTCCTAGCTTCTGCCTATTTTCTGAGTCTTCCTGACAATGCAATGAGCTAACCAATATCCTTCCAATTATTTTCTTTTTTGCCTGTTTGCAGGGTCCGTGAGTGATGGGCAAAGAGGACTTTGTGGAAGGTTTCCTGTCAGATGCACTGCATCAACTGCTTCAAGAAAACCTACCCTAATAGTTGACTAATTATTCTTTCAAGTGTTTGAAATCAGATTTGAATTTAAATGCACCAAGAGGTGGAAATCATCCTCAAGGCAGTGCAGATATATCTGGCGTGTGTTAGCTTACTAATAATTCTTTTTTTTTTTTTTTTGAGATGGAGTTTCCATTTGTCACCAAGGCTGGAGTGCAGTGGGACCATCTCATCTCAGCTCACTGCAACCTCTGTCTCCTGGGTTCAAGCGATTTTCCTGTCTCAGCCTTCCGAGTAGCTGGGATTACAGGCGCCCACCACTGCGCCTGGCTAATTTTTGTGTTTTTAGTAGAGGTGGGGTTTCCCCATGTTAGCCAGGCTGGTCTTGAACTCCTCACCTCAGGTGATCCATCCGCTTCAGCCTCCCGAAGTACTGGGATTACAGGCGTGAGCCACCATGCCAGGCCAACAATTCTTCCTGAAACTAGGAATTTTCCCTCCAGTGAGGGAAAGATAAAAGGAAGGAGGAGCAGTGAAGTCCGATACACATTGATACATGCTCAACTGATGGAGGTGTCATGAGGGAAGTGGTTAGGGCTGCAACAGAAGGTTGGGCCTGTGGAGGCCCATGAGCTAGTAGCAAGACCCCCTAAGAGGCCCCCTCCCAAAGGACACTCGAAGACTGCAGATCATAATAGAACTTCATGCTATGACATTTGCAAAGTGAGTGGGTGCCTGTGGAAGAGCAGAGAGGACACTACAATAGGGAAGAACAGCGATAAGTTAAAATCACTCAGAGCAGACAACCCTAACTTTCTCAAAACTAGTACTCAGGGTGGATTGAAAGACCACCATGGGCTGCCATGGGGTTACATTATACATTCTATTTTAATTAACATCAAATAAAGCTCAATTTGTAGGGGAGAAAAAATGTATTGTGATTTATATGTGTGTTCATGTTTATTTGCATGTATTCATACTTCTGTACTTTTAAGTGTTTTCAAAATTATTTATAATCCGAAAACTAATGTGACTCATGCAAAAAAAAACCCAAAAAAGCAGATTGATTAGGTCTTAGATAATCAGATTCAATTCTTTGTACAATTACAGACCCACAAGGAAATTTTGCCAAACTGAAAACTGCGTGCAGCAGATGGAAGCTCTCAGTGTCTCTCAAATTGTTGAGTAAAATGATCTGTGTGAGTCAGGGTTCAACCAGACCAGTGGGAGATATGCATGAGGAGCTTTGTTGGAAGGAATTGGCTTAGTCTATTGTGGGCCAGGCTGGGCAAGTCTGAAATTTGCAGGCTAGGTCAGGATTCTTGGCACAGGCTGATCTGCCGACCACAAGCAGACTTCTTCTTCTTCAAGGAAGCCTCAGCACTGCTTTTTAGGGCCTTTCACCTGTTTGAATCAGGCCCACCCAGATTATCTAGGATCATCTCCCTTTCTTAACGTCAACTGCTCTTGGACTTGAATCATAGCTACATGGTATCTTCTCAGTAGCCCGTAGATTACTGTGGGATTAAATAACTGGATGGTACACTTGCCAAGTTGAATGTCAGAAAACCACAGCAGTCTCCCTCAGCTCTTAACTCCAGAAAGGCTGTTTAATGCAGCCATGCCAGAAGTCTATGCCTTCAAGTTCTGTCCTGGTTTTCTAATCCAGAAGTTACTGTTCCAGCCAAAAGTTCTGACCATAACCTTGTAACTCAGTGTCCCCACAGGAGCACAAGACTTAGAATCCAAGACAGACTTGGTTAAGAGGAGAGAGAGTACATCAGAAAAACCCAGCAAAGCTGTATATTAACAAGGGAATGTAGAAATACTCCTCTGAGGTCGGGCACGGTGGCTCACACCTGTAATCCCAGCACTTTGGGAGGCCGAGGTGGGTGGATCACCTGAGGTCAGGAGATCAAGACCAGCCTGGCCAACATGGTGAAACCCCATCCCTACTAAAAACACAAAAATTAGCCAGGCGCAGTGGTGGGCGCCTGTAATCCCAGCTACTCGGAAGGCTGAGGCAGGAAAATCGCTTGAACCCAGGAGACGGAGGTTGCAGTGAGCTGAGACTGTGCCATTGCACCCCAGCCTGGGCTACAGAGAGACTCCATCTCAAAATAATCCTCTGATTCTCTTCATCTGCCCCCTCACTGCAGTGAACTTTTCAACTGAAGAATGAAAAGATTCTTTCCCATCCCTTTCCTCTTCTCCCTGGAAGGATGGCTTTGTATACCTGACACCTGAGTTCCATGGACAACAATGTTTTTGGTTTGCAATTCTAAAAAAGAGTTATTGCCTAGGGGGAAGGGGGCAAACTGTATCAACTCCTACCAGAGTTTTCTGCTTGTAATTTAAACCAGAGGTTGTAAGTTGGCGGCAGTCAGCATGGCAGCAAGCACCAACACACAAAAGAAGGTCGGGAAGAAAGATGGGGAGAACTGGAGATGAAATGGTATCAGCGGATGACCAGATGGTATCGTTTGAACAGTCAAACTAAAGCCCACCGCTGCTGGCCCCTGGACCTCCAGTTCTGTAAGAGGAATACTGAGATTTCACTGGGGGAAAGCCAATTTTCATGGTTTTTCTGTTATTTGAAGAATAAGAAATATAACAAAAGCAATACCTTCCATGATGTCTGTCCTGCCTGCCTCAGCAGACTATTATGTGAATTAAATGCGGTAATAACACCTATAAGCAAGGTTCTAAAATAAGTAGTTTTAAGGTAGTGCCCGCACAGTGCCCTGCACAGGAAAGCTGTATGGGAAACATGTGCTTAATTGTGCTTAATTATTAATAGACCGCAACATGCAGTAAGCAAATGGTTTATTTACAGATTTTTGTCTTTTCTTCACATAAGGGCAAATAAATATTTGAAATTTTTTTATCCATGAAAACAATGACAAATTCGATTTTTTTTCATAAAAAGAACACTATTTGTACATTCACCATTTTCTTTTTTTAAATATTTTTAAAAGATATTTATGCCTCAAAAGACCAGGGGAAAGCGCGAACGCAGTTCCCCACTTCCACAAATTATGCAGTCGAGTTTCCCACATTTCGGGAAATCGCAGGGGTCAGCACATCCGGAGTGCAATGGATAAGCCTCGCCCTGGGAAAACCACCTTCGTGATTGATCATGGTTATCTCCCCTACCATTTTCATTTAAATATGTATCTCCACTTAAGGAAAGATTTCGAAAAATGGATTAAGCAAGTTGTAGCTATATTTGTAGCACTATGCTTGTCCATCAAACTTGAAAAATGCAGAAGTTACTTTGAACAATTAACTTGCTGGCCCTTTTTGCATAAACAAGGAGGAAACTGTGGATCCACAAAACTGGAAAAAATTATGTTGTGTCCCAAGTGAACCTTGCAAGGTCATGAAAGACCATCTTCTCTGCTGCAGGCCAGCATAAATTGAAACCACCCATGAGAGATGAGTGTCGACCTCGCCTATCATGCCACCTGCTCCTCATTAATCAGAAATGACATCTGGAGGCAGACGTGCCCTCTTGAATTCTGGAAGGCATTCCGGTGCATGGTGACCGCATTTTTCCTTTGATCACAAAAGTGAATTGTACTTATTCAGGTTTTGCAAGAGCAGATTATGACTTCATGTGAACTTTGGAAAACAGCCTCCCATTCTCTTTTATGCCATTAAGTAAACTTTGTTTGTAAAGAATTGTTTGCCGTAATAACTGAACTATTAAACTTTACCACTTGTAGAAAGATTCACATTAATCCGGAAACAGCTGTCACAGTGATTACGCAGAGAGACTATTCCTTGATTGAATGCCCAGCTTCATCCCTTAGCTGGGTGACCTTGTGCAAGTTAACTACCCTCTCTGTGTCAGGATTCCCTCATCTGTCAAGGGGAGTGTATTAATCATGTTTTTTATTTTCTGTGTTTTATAAAGCTTTGACATGTTGGGGGCCTTGCTGGTCAGGGAAAGACGGCCCCTCCCATGGCTAGCTAATTCCTAGGGAGAGCTAACAACTTGCCCCTGTGCATGCCTTTCATATGCAAACCAATCAATCCAAAGTCCATGTCTCCAACCACCTCCTTTATCACATTTTCACACACCAAGCCAATATTTCCCCTATCCTAAGTCACCCCAGGACCAGGCCCCAGACAACTAGAGACCTCCCCACACCCTAGAGCACACTGAAACATTCAAAGCATGCAATCCCAAATGTGCTCCAACTTGTCTCCGCTGCCCCACCTGTTCCTTCCTACAAAAACTACAAGGGCAGGCTGGAGGCGGTGGCTCACACCTGCAATCTCAGCACTTTGGGAGGCCAAGGTGGGCAGACTGCAAGATCAGGAGTTCGAGACCAGCTTGACCAACATGGTGAAAACCTGTCTTTACTAAAAATACAAAAATGAGCCAGGCATGGTGGTGCATGCCAGTAGTCCCAGCTACTTCAGAGGCTGAGGCAGGAGAATCACTTGAACCCAGGAGGCAGAGGTTGCAGTGGGCCGAGATCCCGCCACTGCACTCCAGCCTGGACAACAGAGCGAGACTGTCTCAACAAAAAACTACCAGGGCTCTGGGTCATGTTTTCTTCTTGCCTCCTGCTGGACCTTAGCACTTTCCAGGTGGCCCTACACAGCTTGGCAGCTGTCAGTCATGAAACCCCTTTCAGTGGTATTGGCCTCTCATATGGATCACTCAGTCCCCTTTGTAAGTTAAATCCTGAGTGCAGGTGAAATGGGGATATATCAGAGGTTCCCACCTCCTGGTCTGGGAGGAGGATGAAGCAATTTCATGCCTGTGAAGCTTGCAGAACAATCCCACATGGCTCCACTCAACAGTGTAGAATAAGCCTTCTCTGCACTGCACTGGTCTAGGTCCTTCTCATTTGTCACCTGCCATATCTTGCCGGCTCTGTTTTCCTTAGAATACTCATTTTCCTTCTCTCTGATTTGCATGCTCTTCCCTTCTAAGAGCCCGTCACTGGTAGACCATGACCAAGAGCATCCATTTCTCCCAGAGGGCCAAAGTCTCGCCCATGCACCATCTCCTCCCTCTGCACTAAGACCTGCCCAGTGTTGAATTTGTTGGAAAGCACATGGCTGGCTGATCAGTAGCATTATCTTTAAATGCAAGCAAGACATTTTTTTTTTGAGACAGAGTTTTGCTCTTGTTGCCCAAGCTGGAGTGCAATGGCACGATCTCAGCTCACTACAGCCTCTGCCTCCTCAGTTCAAACAATTTTCCTGCCCCAGCCTCCTGAGTCGCTGGGATTACAGGTGCCTGCTACCATGCCCAAGTAATTTTTATTATTTTTAGTAGAGATGGGGTTTCGCCATGTTGACCAGGCTGGTCTCAAACTCCTGACCTCAAGTGATCTACCTGCCTCGTCCTCCCAAACTGCTGGGATTACAGGCATGAGCCACCACACCTGACCCTCCTGTTTTTTGTTTTTTGTTTTTTTGTGGAGACAGGTTTTACTCTGTCGCACAGGCTGGAGTGCAGTGGTGCCATCTTGGCTCACTGCAACCTCCACCTCCCAGGTTCAAGTGATTCTCCTGCCTCAGCCTCCCAAGTAGCTGGGACTACAGGCGAGCACCACCATGCCCAGCTAATTTTTGTGTTTTTTTAGTAGACAGGGTTTCACCATGTTGGCCAGGCTGGTCTCGAACTCCTGATCTCAAATGATGTGGCCCATCTTGGCCTCTGAAAGTGCTGGGATTACAGGTGTGAGCCACGGCACCCAGTGCAAGCAACACACTCTTAATAACACTAACTACAAAAAATCCTGCAACAGCAGCGTTCACCAGATGTTCAAGGGAGCCTTTCATATGTCAGGAGTATACCAGGCCTTGGGTTTACTGAGAAAAGAGGAGCACTGTTGCACCCAAAAAAAGTACAGACGAATAAGGGAGCCAGGCATGTAAGTTCCTCTCTGTGGTGATAAGGAAACGGCAGAGGAGCCCTTGGGTGTGTTCGGCGTGTAGGTGGGCACCTAGTCCTGGGTGAGAAACTTCCCCAGGAAAATTTGCCTGCTAATAGATCTGCGGACTCTTTAGGGATGGACAGAGAGTTTTTCTTTTCACTCATGTTAAGTCTCAACGGTGTGCATGTACAATATGCCCTGACCCCATGCACTTTCCCAGTCTCTCCTCTAAGCACACTCTGCTCTCCCACCCAAGAACACCCCCGTGGGCTCTCTCGATTTCTCTCACTTGCCCTCTTCATGACTCTCCCTTGTGCTCTCACCTGCAGGCTTTCACCAGTGTCACTCCCTCTGGCCCACACGAGCCCCTGGACCAACGGCTGAAACAAATGGGTCTCTGGAGACTCTTGGTCTCCATCTGCACCAAAACCATGCCGGTGCCCTCTCTCAGGCTTCCTTCGCATCCCCACTGACCCATGCTCTCCGCCTCCACCAGAGCAGTGACAGTGCCATGGCTTCAGGGAACACGACACCGATGCCCAGGAGTGGTTCATATCAGGTGCCTGACAAATAGAGATAAATGTAGCTTTTTGATGAGTAAATCAAAGTTCTGTATTTCTACTTAAACAATAGCACAAACAGATTGACAAATTCCTTGTACTTCGTAATTCTTCATCTATCTAAAGTGCAATTTGCCAGGGATTTAGGTTTACTCACCATCTGAAAATCAGAATACCATTATGGGCCAAACTCCCCAAGTCCCCAACCACAGTAGGATTTCTGGAGGAGTCAACTTTGGTGTATTCAGGAGTACATTGGGGTTTTTTATGTCTCTCAAAATCATTGTGCTATACTTGCTATAACATATGTACAGTATATTTAGACCTTAACCAGCCTTTTTGTATGGCAGCTGTATTAGGTTTCCAGAGAATCGGAATCAATGGGAGTTAGGTAGATGGAAATACAAACATTTATTATGGAAATTGGCTCACGTGACTATGGAGGCTGAGAAGTTCCACCATCTGCAAGCTGGAGACCAGGAAAGCCGGTGGTATGATCCAGTCCACGTCCAAAGGCCTGGCAACCAGGGGAGCTGACAGTGGAATTCCCAGGTCAAAGCCAAAGTTTAGAGAACCTGGGGGCCGCTGGCAACAGTCCTGGAGTCCAAAGGCCTGAGAACCGGAAGCTCTGCTATCCAAGGACAGGAGACAAATGTCTGCACTCAAACAGAAGGAGAATTCATCCTTCCTCGGCCTTTTTATTCTATCCAGGCCCTCCATGAATGGGATGATGCCCACGCACTTTGTTGGGGGTGAATCTTCTTTACTTAGTCTGGTTCCTATGCTACTCTCTCCAGAAGCCCCCTCACAGACACACCCAGAGACGATGCTCTTCCAGCTGTCTGGGCATCCCTCAGCCCAGTCAAATTGACACTTAAAATTAACTACCACAGCAGTAACAACAATAATGAAATGAAAGTGAGTGCAGTGGTCAACTGTGAGTCAATCTGTGCATGAGCACATGCATACATAGGGACTATGAGTGCTCGAAATTTGGCCAGACTCGGGACTCTTCATTTGTCCCCCTCTCTCTGGCTTATTCCAGACAAGTGTCCTTCCTTCTCCCCAGGCCCATCCTAACCTAGCTGAACACCCTGCAGCAACCAAGAAAAAGAATGCCTCCAAATTGAACAGCAAGTGGCAGCTCATACAAACGTCCCCACCCTTCCCCAACTTAGTGATTCCCCATCACTGATGGGCTAGAACCTGCTCCTGACATCATGATGGGGGGTCAGTAAGGTCACCCCATCATCAAGTGCCAGAGCCCAGAGAAGTGGGGAGCACTGCACCCAATGAGGCATGGCTCCAGAGCTGACAGCCTGGGTTTGATTCTAGTCTCTGACCCTCCCAGCTGTGTGAACTAGGACACGTTAAGTAGCGTAGTGGGCCCTGATTCTTTATCTGAAGATGTTAGATTATGAGGAAACTTTCAAGATTTCTGTGAGCTTTAGGTGGGCCACTGATGATCAAGCACTGAGAAGAGTGCCTAGCACCCAGTGAAACTCAGCATGCAGTTGTGATTACAGACACAATTAGTCAATTAGCAAGGTCTCTGCTTCAAAGAAACTAACTCAAACTAGTATAGGCAAAATGGGGGTGGGGGGGATTGTGTCAGGAATTACTAAAACCACAGCTCAAAATGCCATAAAATTCCCTTTGTCTTTTATCTCTATCTTTCTTTTTGGCTAGTTTCACTCTTTGCTGGCGGCATTGAGTGACAGAGGCTCCCAGGCTGAGAAAGATAACCAAGAAACTCTTGGATTGGTCCAGGCTGGCCCAGATGCCAGTTCTGTCCAATTACCATAGAAAGGTCATGGGCTTTGAAGAAGGTGGGAACTCCTGCTCAAACCTGAAATAAAGGAGCTTCTGGAGATGGGGGGCACTTTTGCAAGTGAATAGAAGAGTTGTCAGTTACTGCTCCACTGCCATCTTCTACTAAAGCATTTTTATAGAATGCAGTCTCTCACTTTAAGGAACACTCTTCATTCATTCATCCTTTCATTTGTTCATGTAACAAATATTTAATTTAATGTCTGCGAGGTGCCAGCCATGGTGCTTCGGTGTGGAATGAGAGAGAAGAAAAAGTCATAGCCACTCAAGAGTCTGAATTTTCTTTTTTCCATATAGTCAACTGTTCAGCTAAAACAAATTCACTTATTAATAAAAAAAAAAAGTGTGTGTGTGTTTTTTTTTTTTGAGACAGGGTATTGCTCTGTCACCCAGGCTATAGTGCAGTGTTGCTCAGCTCACTGCAACCTCTGTCTCCCAGGTTCAAGCGATTCTCCTGCCTCAACCTCCCAAGCAGCTTGGATTACAGGTGCGCCACCATGCCTGGCTAATTTTGTATTTTTAGTAGACACGGGGTTTCAGCATGTTGGTCAGGTTGGTCTCAGAACTCCTGACCTCAAGCAATCTGCCTGCCTCTGCCTCCCAAAGTGCTGAGATTATAGGCATGAGCCACTGTGCCCAGCCCCATCAAAAAATTGTTCACATCTATAATTGCCCAACCAGGTTCTCCTTGCCCACTTCCCAGAAAATCCAATGTACTGACAGCAACAAGTGTTGCAGCAAAGAGTTTAATGATGGCTGGACAAGCCAAGTGAGGAGGACGGAAGATAATTTTCAAATCCATCTTCCCAACAGTTCAGAGGCTAGGGCTTCCAAAGGTACTTTGGCAGTCAGGGGTCTAAGGAATGGGGAATGATGATTGGTCGGGTTGGGGATGAAATCACAGGGTGTCAGAACTGTCTTCATGCAGCTGAATAGTTCCTGGAAGGGGGCCTCAGGACCAGGTGGCATCTCTGGTCTGCCAAAATGCTGCATCTGAAAAATACCTCAAAGACCAGCTCTTTGAGTTCCACAATAGTGATACCATCTGTAGGAGTAGTTGTGGAAGTTACAGATGTCCTGCAGCCTCAAGTTACGTGACTCCAGGGCAGCAGGCACTATAGAAAGTCAAGCGAGGCAGTGGCAGGCCGTTACTGAACTGGGGCTTTTCTTTAGCAGAGTTCAGGCTCCCACCGTGAGTCTAGCCTTGTCTGATGAACACAGCGGCTTCAATCTCTGAGCAAGAAGGAAGATCCGTTTTCCTTGCCTCAAAGTGTAACTATGAACTAAATTCCTCTCACAGTTATCTTGGCCTCTGGACTAAAATAAGAAAAAAGAAAAAAAAATTAGCCTGTGAGGTAGGGAGCAAGATGGAGTCAGCCATGTTAGATTTCACTCATTACTTATAATTCTGCAAAGGCGTATTCATGCCAGAAATTGATGCTTGGGCTTCTTCTCTCTCAAACCATAAAGAAATCTGTTGCTGCTTCATGGGAGCCCCTTTGTCAAGGATACGGTGACTTCTGAAGGCCCAGGAGCAGCTGCGTCAGGTCAGAGGGTGACATAACTCAGTGAATCCTGCAAATGACATCCAGGCAAGTGTTGGCATAACCTCTCAGTGAATGAGCATTTGCGATATGGAAAACAGTGTGGAGCCCAACTCCATGACCCACAAACAGCTGCAGAGTCACACGGAGCTCCAGAGAGAAGCTGTGTGAGAGGCCAGGCCAGGAAAGCCATGGTGAGGCCAACCCCAGCCTCCCTGCCACACGCCTGCCCTGCCTTCCTGCCTCAGCCTTCTCCCCACTCTTTATTCCTTTAGCAAAAGTTTCCTGAGGTCCCCCCCACCAGTGCCACACCTTGCACTGAGTTCTAGAAATAGAAAGCAGAGGAGTGCAAGGTGTCATGAGAAAGGGAAGCACACAAACTGACTCGGTGACTGTTACCTGTGTGCGCCTGACGCACCTGCCAATGGCACAGAGAGGGGAAAACGTTTTTGCCTGTGGGGCTCAGGTGTCAATGAAAGGTTGTGGGGTATTCCCAAGAGTGGCTTTTGGGCAGCAAAATACTACTCAAAGGTTATTTCTAAAAAGTTAATATTTATTTTATTTAAAATACAAATTTTTAAATCTAACCTTTCCTTTAGCATTTAATTCAACTTACAAGCTTACTATTTCATAAGGTAAATAGTACGACTCTAGCGAATTTTAGCCATCTCTACTAAGAAAACATTTACAACTTAATTAGCTTGCCGTAAGTAGCTCAACCTTACCTGTAAAATACTCAACTTTCAAGGGCTATAATTTGATAACAAAAATCTTAAGTACTTAAAAAATTCCTACAAATGTAATGAATCCTTAAGTTATGAACATAAGGATTTTTAAATATCTTAAATGTATATCACTTAAGCAAGACTTCCATATAAAACAAGTCAATGTGAGTTATTTAATAACATATTTGTAATAGAATCATAAGGATAATCTGTTACTCCAGTGTGCCAGTTTCTTTAAACATTGCGAAATCGTAAAATACCAGATATGCACAGCTTATTTCTTGGCACTGTCATTACCAGAAGGTTGATGGATTGCATCCCCTTAGATATTTCTATATTTGGTCCACAACCTTCTTATAGTTAAGAGATGCATGCCCACTAAGAAGACAATTCTGTAACCTCAACAGTTTTGGAGGTAATTTTTCAGTTGGATGAGGAGTCCAACAGTGACAGTTACGGGCTGGGACCTGAGCCCAGAGGCTCCGCACACCCAGACCCGTTATTCCATGTCCCCACCCAGTAGGCTAAGCCACATAAAGACGGACTTGACACCTCATAGGAAGAGACACGCATGGAGCTCACATTCTTAGACCTGGGGTTCCCTCATCCCGTTACCTGATCGTTCTAATCACTCATGGGCATCTACAACTGCCTGGCAGGATGCTACATCACCCAATGACATTTTGTGTGTCATATATGAATCCGTGGAGGGCACCCTTTCTGTTATCTAACAGAACAAAAGAACAGACACTGAGAAGGCCTCAGGGAGAAGGAGGCATTGGGGCTGGTTTCTGCTGACACCAATACTCTCATGCCTGTGTCTTCCTGCTTTCTGCTAGCTGTCCAGGGTCCACTGGGGTGGGCTCAGTGGTATGCTGGAACCAGCTGTGCACATTTCCTTCCAATCCTCCTTTCAGTGACATCACATAGGCAGCTTGAAATCAGCCATGGCTGGGAAGCATTTACACTGTTGGAATAGGCAGATGCTACAAACAAGGGCTTTAGGAGGTCAGTTGTCCAGCACTTGCCATTGACAGTGCCCCAGTCAGACTTGCAGTCTCTTCAGTCAGGCTCAGGATTCTCCACTAAACTCTGTATTCTAGTCCAATCAGCTGATCATTCTCTCCTCCCAGTTGGATTTGGTCTATGCCAAGTCAGAGTGTCTAGTGCCTTGCACTACTGTTTCTGGTGGAAAAAACTAAGCTAATAATAGATAAACTGAAATCACATTAAGATATTAGTGACAAATGTTTACAGACAAGCTGAAAGAAGAAGTCTCTTCCACAAAATGGTGGGGAAATAATTAAAATTTTTTGAAAAGTGTCACTCTTTAAGGAACTTCTTTAGTTGTCTCGATATCTAGCTTCCATGGTCCTTGTCTTTTGGTTGTTAGCTTCCATGGTCCACTGTCGTTTTGGTTGTTAACTGTTGTTGCTCATAATCCTCAAAACCAGTGAGTAAAACTATTGCCTTAAAAAGGCCACTTTCAAAGCAGGTACCCCGGGGTGTGGCCATTCTCCCTCTATGCTCCTAGTTGAGCTACTGCCTCTGATGTGTTTTATTTGACCTTTACATTTCTGGCCAACCTGGTATTTAATAAATAAACATTTAATGGATTTTGTCAAGGTTTAAAAGTTGGAGGATTTCACTTACTATCTAGGTTTCCGGCTTCCCTTGACAACTGGAAGGTCTGAGAATACACAACCCATATTTTTAAATGGTCAGTGGTCAACAACTAGCCAGGGCTGGGATGCGATTGCTCCCCTTTAAGTGGGTTGCAGTGGTTTCTTTCACACGGTATCCGCCCAGCCCGCTTCTCTCACTTGCTCCCCAGAATGGATCGTGGAAATAAAGGTAACCCTTCAGGAAGAGTGGCAGCTCAGTGGGTGTGATTCTGACCTCCCTAAGGGAGGCCTTCATAGGATAGGAGGAGGATTGATGGTGTCCAACAGCACTAAAGGTTGTCAGGATGATCAAATTACAGTCCTTTCTAAAACTATTTACTCCAGTGTCCTGAATCTGAATCTCTCCACCCCAGACAGTAGATTACATCAGCGTCTGCCTGATGCTTTCTCTTTACACAATAGTCACCATCTTTCCTCTTCGGCCCAACTGCAGACAGCCTGGGCTGAAACTGACCTTCGTGATCATTGAGGACACACACCTTGTTTGAAACCTCTCCACAACATCCTTTCCAGAGATTCCCAGTGTTCTCCGGGCAGCTTAGATGGCCCCATTACCTCCTACGGAAGCCATCCCGACTCTCAAGACCATTCTCTTAAATTGGACAGGAATCTGATCCTCATACTATCATACTAAAATTATACAACACTTGATAATTTGCAAGTACAGTCACATACATGGTGATGGTGAATTTTATGTATGTGTCGACTTGACTAGGCTAAGAATGCCCAAATATTATTTCTGTGTGTGTGTGTCTGTAAGGCTGTTTCTGGGAAAGATTAGGATTCGAATCAGTAAACTGAATGAAGAATATCTGCTCTCACCAAGGTAGGTAGGCATCATCCAATTAATCCAATGTGTTGATGGTCCAGATAGAACAGACAGGCCAAAGAAGTGAGAAATGAGAATCTTCCTCTCCCTCTCTCTTCCCCTCCCTCTCCCTCCCTTTCTTTCTCCCACCCTCCCTCTCTCTCTCTCTCTCTCTCTCTCGGTTTCTCCTCTTATCCTTGAACTGGAATGTCCATCTTCTCCTGACCCTGGACACCAGAGCTCCTGGCTCTTGAGCCTCTGGACTCTGGGACATAAACTAGCAGAGCCCCCAGCCCCACTCAGGTCCCAGGCCTTCAGCCTCAGACCGAGAGTTACATTATTGGCTCCGCCAGCTCTCAGGCCATCAGGCACAGACTGACTCACACCACAGTTTTCTTGGTTCTCCAGCTTGCACATGGGAGATGGTGGGCCTTTTTGACGTCCATAATTACATGAGCCAAATCCCCTCCTTTATATACACACATGCATATATCCTATCAGTTCTGTTTCTCTGGAGAATCCTAGGTAATACAGACGGACACAATCTCATTTACTCCTCACAGCAAGACTGAGTTATTTACATTATTGCTTCTTTCCAAATAAGGAAATTGAGGCTCAGAGAAGTTGCATGGTTGAGTCAGTCACACAGCTGGTAAGTAGAAATAAGATATAATTTTTCTGATTCAGATTTCAATATTCTTTTCCTAGAACCATTGGTCTGAGGTCTATCCTGTGCAATAATACCAAGCATGTCTAATTCCTCTTTTCTACAACAGACCTTCATATATTTAACCACAGATGTCAAGTCTCCCATAAGCATTTCCTATTTCTCACTAAATACGCTCTGTTCCTTGCATCAAGAGTCATTTGACAAAGTTCCTACACTCCACACCACCCTCACCTCTTCTAAACAGGGAAGGGAGTTTGAAAGCTCGCATATGAAGACAATACTTGAGGCAGGGCCAGCCCAGCACGAAACAGAGCACAGCTGTCTTCTTCGTCCTCAAGTATTATACACCCAGTAATTCAGCCTGAGCACGTTAGCTTTTTTGACATCCACGGCAATATGTTATGTTAAACATTAGGTGATCATGGGTCTCGCTTTGCCCAGGACAGTCTCCGGTATGCTTGTTGTCCTGGCTGAATTGTTAACGATGCTCTTGTTTTACTCCTGAACGTCCTAGTTTGGATGACAATTAATTGCATGATCTCCTTACCTATTAGGAAACATAGCGTCAGCCACTTCTTTCTTATGGATGCTGGTGCTTAGGTTTGTCTTGTTGGGATAAAATTTGGACCCAAGAAAAAAATAACTTCAATTTATCCATCTGCTTGAATCCACCCTATCTTATACTGCACGAATGGTCCCAATTCTTTGGTGCACTCTGTCCTGAGTAGCTTTGCAGGGCCCTCACCCTGCAGGGTGGTATCATTCTCCAGCCTTCACCATGGCCGTGCGATTTGCTTTGGCCAATGGAAAGTTAGGAGTCATGAGACCATACAAGCCTGCAAAGTGTTTCCGTGACTAGACTTGGGATGCTGCCGCTATCACCGTGAGAAGGCTGTCTGGGGTGGCCACTGTCCTGAGAGGAGGCTAAGAAACACATGGAGCACAGGTGCCCCAGCTCAAGTGCGCCAGCCTAGAGCTGAGATCAGGTGACAATAATGAGTGCTAGTTTAAGCCACTGAGTTATTGGTGGATTTTTTTAACGCAACTATACACAGCCTAGCTGCACACTACTCCAGCTTCGCAGGCTTTGAGTATTTGACTCTACCATTCAAGCTACCATCATCCTAAATGTAATGACTATGTATGCCATACACACACTCACTCAAGTCCCTTTTAACCTATTAAATAGGATAGGGCTATTCTGTAACCCTAAGGGAATAGCATTCCAAATTAATAATTCAGTCAGCAGTCTAACCAGACCAGTTATATAAATTAATAATTGCTGACTTTTAGTGAGCACTGACTATTTGCAAGACGCTGTCTTAAGTATGCGGTATTGAGGGATTGTGTCAAGGAAAACCGAGTCCACAAGGGGCGTGGTTTCAAAGGCAGAAATTTCCCAGCGATATGCCTGACAGCCCTTCATCCACGTCCCCGTCTGGGAACTTTGTCTAACTTTCCTGCTGGCGGGCTGGGTAGAAAGCCCAGATGAGCGTCCTTTGTTTAGAAAGCCCGCCAAAAGTGCCAAAGGAGGAGGCTTTGATTGCGGGCCAGGCAACCCATCCAGTATCAGAGTCGAAGATCCCAGAGGAAGTTTGGAAAAGCTCCTCTCACTGGACAAGAACTTGAATGGGGCGGGAGTAACTCTGGGGTTAAAATCCGCGCTACTCTCTTACCTATACAGACTCCATCTCTGGATCCCCTCCCACGGTAACCTGGGAGCTTTCTTTCCTTCTCTCTCTATAGGGATTTCCCTCTCTGGGATCCTCTCCCACCAGACCATGGGAGCTCTCTCTACTTCTCTCCCTCTCTCCCTCTCTCTCTCTCTCTCTCTCTCTGCCTAGTAAATCGCTCTCTGCAAAACGCTTTAGGTCCAGTATTTACTTGAAGGAGCTCACTGCACTGCCAGGGCCCTCTCCCCATTCTTGGGTAAGTGAAAGCCCAAGAACCTTGGGCACATCCCATGGGGGAGGGAACTCAGCCCCGTTGCATCCCACAACCCAGTTACAGTATGAAAGATCTCGTTTAATCCTCTTCACTCTATGAGTCAGATATTATAATCCCTGTTTTGTGATGAGCACAATGCTGAGCACATGGCTTGATGATCATACCCAAGTCACACAGCTGTGAGTGCAGCCGGGGTCCTCCCCGATGGCAGCATCTTCACTCCTGGGCACCTCATTCCCACCCACCAAGTGCTGACTGCATTACAGGAGAGCCTGGCTCATGGCTTTGGGGGAGCTGGGAAACACAATTGGTAATGGAATATCACTCACCAAAAAGTAGTCAAGTGTGATGTAAATAAAAAGAACGTGAGATTTGGAGGTAGCCGGACGAATGTGGGTTCTCATCTGAGCTCCAGCACTGACCTAGGGTCATCCCCTTCATCTCTCTGAACCACACTTTTCCTGTCACAAAATGAAGGTAGAAATGCTAACTTCACCTGGTTGTTTAGAGTATATAAAGCTCCTGGCTAGGCAAATTAGCCAGTTCCAAGACATACTTGCTCTGCTCCCTGTCTTAGGTAAAAATCGGGCTGGTCCAACGTCTTGCCCTGTGGCATGTGGACGTGCTAAAGTCTGCACTCAGGCCCTCCCTTCCTTGCTGGCCAGGCCATGTTTTCTGTTTCTGAAACTAATTCTTTCTCTGACTAGCACTTGTTGCCGCTGACTCTTACACTGCATGTTCAGGTCATAGCTTATTCCATAAGAAGAATTCAGTCCTCCTCTTGTGCTAGCTACTTGAAATGCAAAGTCAAGGCATTACTTCCTCTCAAAAAAAAAAATTGGAAATTGAAAAACTAAACAAAGAAAACAGTTTAAAAATTCTAATTAGAACAGGGAATGGAAACTCATTTTCCAATTTTGGAACCTGTTTCATCATTTTGACACTAAATTTAGAAATGAACTCAACTTTGGGGCATGTAGGACCTCAGATCTAGTGGCTGCATTGTGCCCAGATAGTAATATAAGTAATGATTGCAATCACAGGCTTTAGACTCAGAGACTCAAAGGAGGCTTATTAGCTGTAGGACCCTGGACTGGTTGCTTAATATGTTTATACTTCAGTTTCCTCACCTATAAGACAGAAATTACAATAATGCCACCTCATCCAATTTCAGTCAGAATGAAATGATACATAGAGAAACCTTAGACAGTAGAAAACTCTTTAAAAAAATCTGCTGAATTATCATTACTAATGAGATTTTGTTCAGTTAAATGTCTCTTTTAGAGCACATTTTCTTGATTTATGTAGGCATTACTATAGTCATCCTACGCAAAGCAACAAGAAAAACAAGGAACTGAAAATAGAAGTTACTGGTCTCCCCTTTTAAACATTCCTAGTTAAGAACCTTAAAATGCATTTTAACTTAAAAAAAAAAAAACTTTACTCTCTCCACCTTTCTTCTCTTTCTACTTCTCCTTCCCCTCTCTCGACTGAAAAAGTCTAACTGGCCGCTAAGGATGCCTGTGAAGGTTTGACAAAAGAACAGGATATTGACATGATATTAAATCTGGCAGACACCAGCTTGATCATTTGAAAAATGTTGGTGTCAGAGAAGTGGGTCAGGGTGATATAGCCTGCCCCTGAAAAGAACACGGCGTAATTTCTGATGTAGTCCTGCCAAGATGTGTGGACTGAGTCTAGTCATAAGATAACATCAGAGCGACCCACGTGTATGTCATTTTACACTCTGAAAGGCTTGTACCTTTTCATACTCTCAAAAACACTGTTATGGGCTGAATCATGTCTCCCTCAAAATTTATATGTTGAACTCCAACCCTCAGTACCTCAAAATATGGCTATAATTCAGAGATAGTTTCTTTAAAGGGGCAATTAAGTTAAAATTTAAAAAAATTAAAATCAAGCCATTGATGTGGGCCCTAATCTGACATAGCTGGAGATTTTATAAGACAAGGAGATGAGGACACAGACACATGCAGAGGGAAGACCATATGAAGACACATGGAAGCCAAGGAGAGAGGTCTCAGAAGAAACCAACCCTGCCGACACCTTGAACTTGGATTTCTGGTCTTCAGAACTGTGAGACGATATATTTCTGTTGTTTAAGTCACCCAGGCTTCGTTATGGCAGCCAGAACAAACCAATACAGGCGTGAATGAGAGGGAAAGACTGAGAAACTGTTCCAGATGGAAGGAAACCGATGAGATGTGACAGCTCAGGGCAGCACATGATTCTGATCTTGGACCAAAAAGGAAAAAAGGAAATACATTCTTGGGACAGTTAGTGAAGTGTGAATGGGGTCTGAGGCCCAGATGATGCTGAATTGATGTCAACGTCCTGGCTAGGAGGATTGTGTGGTGGTTACATAGGAGAGGGTGTAGCTTTAGAGAGGTGCACACAAAAGTATTTAGGGATGATGGGCATCATATACAAAAGCAAATATGTCTGTATATAAAGACAAAAGCTGATGGAGCAAATGTGGTAAAATGCTAACAACCAGGCCAGGGAATATGGTTCTTTGCACTCTTTGTGAAGCTTTTGTGTAAATTTGAAACTGCTTTTTTTCTTTTTTTAAGTTGAAAATGATGTCTTGGGAAGCCTTGTGCGCTGTTGGTAGGAATGCAAAAATATACAGCCACTAGGGAAAACAGTGTGGTGATTCCTCAAAAAAATAAACATAGAATACCATAGGATCATCTGGATATATATGCAGGAGAACTGAAAGCAGACACTCCAACAAATACTGAAAGTGTTTGCTTTCACACTCATGTTCACTGCCACATTATTCACAATGGCCAAAAGGTGGAAGCAACCTGGGTGTCCATCGATGGACAATGGATACACAAATGTGCTATAAATAGACAATGGGCTATTATTCCACCTTAAAAAGAAAGGAACTTCTGATACATGCTACAGCATAAGTGAACCTTGAGGACATTACGGTAAAGTAAATGAGCCAGACAGAAAAGGTCAAATACCATAGGATCCCACTAATACGATGTACCTAAAATAGTCTAATTCATAGAGACAAAGTACAGACCATTCCTAACTTAAGATGGCTTGACTTATAGTTTTTTGACTTTACAATGGTGAAAAACCAATATGCATTCAGTAGTAACTGTACTTTGAGTACCCATATGACATGGTTTGGCTGTGTCCCCACCCAAATCTCACCTTGAATTGTAATAATCCCTACATGTCGAGGGTGGAGATAACTGAATCATGGCGCAGTTTCCCCCATACTGTTCTCATGGTTGTGAATAAGTCTCATGAGATCTGATGGTTTTATAAATGCAAGTTCCCCTACACAAGCTCTGTCTTGCCTGCCGCCATGTAAAACATGACTTTGCTCCTCCTTTGCCTTCTGCCATGATTGTGAGGCCTCCACAGCCATGTGGATCTGAGTCAATTAAACCTCTTTATAATGATTATGCAGTCTCTCATATGTCTGTATGCAGCTTGAGAACAGACTAATACAACATAGAACCATTCTGAGCATTTACTGAGCACTTACTATTATAGCTTTTAACTTTCAGTACAGTATTTAATACATTACATGAGATATTCTGTACTTTTAGAAAATAAGCTTTGTGTTAGGTAATTTTGCCCAACTGTAGGGTAATGTAAGTGTTCTGAGCACATCTGAGGTAGGCTGGGCTAAGTTGTGATGTTCAGTAGGTTAGGGGCATGGAATGCATTTTTGACTATTTTCGACTTTCATGGATTTATCTGGACCTAACACCATCATAAGTCAAGGAGCATCTGTATAGAGTGGTGGTTTTCGGGAGCTAGGGGAGGGGGAATGGGAAAATGTTGTTTAATGACTGTGAAGCTACAGTTTTATAAGATGAAAAGCGTTCTGGAGTGTGGCTGCACAACAGTGTGGATGTTCTAACACTGCTAAACTGGACACGTACAAATAATGAAGATGGTAACTGTTATATGTATTTTCACCCCAACTAAAAATTATTTTTAAATATCTTGGCTATTATTTATCTCCTTATATAGATGTATTTTTTTTTTCTGGCATATAAATCTCTTGAAGGCAGAAAACATGTCTGAAATCTACGGCATGTTTCAGAACCAATGGCCAGGGTGCAGTATCGAGTTCCTGACCCCTCCAGTGAACGCAGACCTGGAAAATGAGATTGTCCTACTCATTCCTCTGAGTATACCTCAGCATAGATCGTCGTGCTCTTTATAAAGTAAGTGCTCAGTAAACGTTCGTTCGTGGTGATGCTAAGGACTGGAGGGTCTTTAACCCTTTCTCTCCCTCCTAGCACAGCCCTCAGGGAACCCTAAACGCTGGCTAAGCTGCCATTCTCCTGCCACCTGGGCTGCCGAATCACTTCCTGAGGAAGTTGTCTAGACTTTGACTAGAAACCAAAGCTCCCATTTTTCATCTGCCGTTTACTTTTCATTGTATAACTTAGGGAAATCCCTCTGCCTTCACTGTCAGTTCTTCACCCATTCTGTTGCATCCAGAGGCTGGAAATACGTGGGAACGCCCTGCACGTGAGCGGGGCCCTGGAATTCACCGGGGGCTGGGACTTTGCGTTTGTTGTTCCAGGTCAGTCTGCAGGGAACCTGGCGATCCAGCCGGGCCCGCAGGGGAGCGAGCGAAAGCCGGCAGCGTGCGCGGCTGTCCCGCCACCCACCCCGCTGGGCGGCGCAGCTCCGTCTGCGGGCGCGGGGCCGGGGCGGCCATGGGCTTCCCCTGGCGCGGGCTGACGGCTGCCCCCTGGAGGCGCCCCAGCCCTGCAGCCGAGCCGGGAGGGGCTGGCCGGCGGGTGCCGGGGGTGTGCAGCAGCGGCCGGGCCTCTGCGGCTTCTCTGAGTGCTGGGTCCACCCGAGAGGGGAGAGCCGCGGCCGCCAGGATTCCCAGCACTGGCCGCGTGTTGAGGGCCTGGAAGCGGCCCGAAGCCATGCCTTTCCCGCTGGCCGAGCAGAAGTGGGACTCGAAGCACCAGCCTGGGATGCCCAGGCTGGTGATGCCTTGGGGCTCTCAGTTACACTTGGTGACCGGTCTACATGGCGATTCGGTGCTTTCCGGAATAGCAGATTCAGTATCTCGAGACCCACCTTCGTCCTTTGGCGGTTTAGCCGGGCCTGCGCTTTCCAAGAGCCCTGCTGTCACCCAAACCGCCTGCTGACTTCACGCTCAACCACTGGAGGGCGCAACCACATCATTTTTTAAAAATAGATTTCCCGACCAGGCGCGGGGGCTCCTGCCAGTAATCCCCGCACTTCAGGAGGCCGAGGCGGGCGGATCCCTGAGGTCTCGAGTTCGAGACCAGCCTGACCAAAATGGAGAAACCCCATCTCTACTAAAAATACCAAATCAGCTGGGCATGGTGGCACATGCCTGGAATCCTAGCTACTCAGGAGGCTGAGGCAGGAGACTGGCTTAAACCCGGGCGGCGGAGGCTGCTGTGAGCCGAGATCCTGCCATTGCACTCCAGCCTGGGCAACAAGAGCAAAACTTCATCTCAAAAAAACAAAAAACAAAAAAACCCACAAGATTTTCCCCCTTAAAGCTGCTACTGAAAACATGGTTTGGAGGGAAAAAAACACATACACAAATAATCTGATATATATATATATGTGTGTGTATATATATATATGTCTGTGTATATACATGTGTGTGTGTATATATATGATATATATGAACTCAAGTGGGATTCTTCAAAACAGGAGGCTGTTACAGTCCCTTCATTTTGTAGCTGAGAAAATGAAGCCCGTGGAGCTTGAGAACTCCTGTTGCCCAAGGCGCACAGGTGGTGGGTAAGGAAGTTGAATATTTCTCCAAAGAATCCTTCCCTTCCATGACCCAGGAGGATTCGGTGGGAGAGCAGGGCTGTCCACAGCTCAGCTAGGACACGAGAAGGCCCAGGGTGGCAGGAGCCCCACTGTGTGCTGTCGAAAAGTCAGCATTGTCCCTAAACTGCAGGAACGTGTGATGTGATGGGAAAAAATGAGTACAAGACACAGGAAGAGCAGGTCACGGAAAGACATGGTGCCCAGAAGGGCTTAACTAGCTGCAGCTGTGTGGGCCATGCGCAGAGTGCCCAAGGGTGTCTTGAGTGAGGGTGGACATCCCCTGCCCACAGGGATCACCCTGAGAAGGCTTCTGAAGCCTGCCGGGTCACTCTTGTTTTTATGGATAGCTTCTTTACCACACTCCCTCCACCAGTAATTGACAAAGTCTGCTTCTGTTGAGTGTCTGATAAAGGATCCAACTTATGTGATTATTAGGACCGGATCATGAAAGAAGACGGATATGAGTGACCCTGAGAAAAGAAGCATCAGAGGAACCTGAGGAGTCTGTGTTGGAGTTACAACATCAGTCCCGTGTGTAAGTGCTGAGTTTCAGCATCTGCCTAAGGCTAGGGGTTGCCTAGTCCACTTCAACTCTAAGCTCCCATAGGACAAGTGCTGCCTTCTGGGATGACTCGGCAGCCATCAGCTTCATGCTAGAGGTCTTAAAGCAAACCCGGGACGGAGTCTCAGTCCTGATGATTTGGGCTAGTGACTTTCTTAACATTTCACGGATATATTCCCTTATTTAATTTATTTTATTACAGTTTTGCTCTATTCAGTCATGGCCATTCTAACTTAGTTGCTGTTGTCTTTGTAAATTTAAATAAATTCTTTTATAATAAAATAACATTTTAAATAAATATTAAAATATTAGTTTTAGATAAGAACCTTGTGTACCTTTCAAGATTAATATAGTAAATAAAGAGGACTAAAAACTTAAGAGACTGAAAGATGCTGAGAATATGTAAGAGAAACCTGGTTATCAAACGCAATCCTGATGTTTTATCAGGCCTCTGTATCAGTGTGGATGATATAACCATAGTTAACTCCATGAAGAAGCAAAATATTTGATTCTCATCTGTTTAAAGTCTTCTAAAAGTATACACCCTAAAACAAAAACCACTTAGCTGGGAAATAAAAGATGGTTATGCTTTAGCATTTACATAAGCCTGGCCTTTTTCCAAAATGATACAGCTTGCAACAAAAAACACGTGATAGGCTTAATAAAAGAAGAATGAAAATGGAAACTAAGGATCAACAGAAAAGAGTACCACAAGTTCGGCAGTACAAGCATGTCATCTTATTTCTGTAATTGAGTATAAAACGTGGCTCCGAGCTTCCTGGAGGCCAAGGCAAGACTAGAAACGAGAGCAGTGTGCGTCATATCATTAGCAGACAGGAAGATCACGTGACTTTCTAATTGTTTTTTTCTCAGAAACTGAATCTAAAAAGAATCACTCTATATAATGACTCGTATATATGGCTTTAAGTGAAAAAATGATAAACATTATTCTCCATGAGAGTTTTTGCACAAATTGAAGGAGCTAGGAGCTGATACTGAAGCACAGCTCAGCGAAGTTAATCCTGTCGGCGGCTAGGCTCCCACCAGCAAACTTTGATGAAATTCTAGAATTCCAGCAAATGCAGGCATGGAATGAGAGATGCCTATCCCATCTGCCTCGTTGTGCCTGGGGCCAGGCCTGAGTGTTGAAGACAGCTTGTTCCAATATAAACTGAAATGAGACTGTTCATAACAGAAGTCTGCAGGAATACAGCACCTCTGATTTGAAATGATGGATGATTTTCATCAGCCATGTATCTGCTCTGTTGGCAGCACTCGAAGCTCAGACCCCAGGCTATTCAGCGCGTGCGCAGAGGTTGTCTCAATCCCACGCATGTAACACAGATTTAATTCACAATTTAATTTCTGGATGGAATCTTGAGCAGATGGTAATTGCTCTCTTTTTAAAGGTAAAAATCAATGAAAGACACTGTGGTTTTGAAATTAAATGAGCACTTGAAAAACACCAGCTTTGTTTGCCTTTGCGTTTTCTTTTTTTCTCTCCTCCAAAGTCCTTTGTGGCAAAATATTCAATTGAAAACTCAACATGTCCACTGCCTCCCCGCTCCTTAAAAAAAAAATGTAGAAAGTCTCCACTAACAGGAAGAGAGAAGTTATTCACAGTTTGTTTTTATTTTAAAATGATACTCATTACCTCATTTTTAAAGCATTTGTAATAAATTAAGCAAGTAATACTTGTGTATCAGTTTCTAATGTGCCTGGAACTCGCTGGGCTACAAAAAAAAAAATGATTATCTATTCTTCCTTCTACACCCAAAGATATCCCAATCTTATAGGAAAGGGGAAACTGAGGCAATTGATACAGTTAGAGGACTGGGAAGCACTTATCTGTGTCAAACCCCAAAGTGCAAATTCACAGGAGAGGCCATCGTGGAAGGGAGTGATTCAGAATTCCTGTTCCTTACCTGTCCCAGTTATTCTTCACGCCAAAAAAAAAAAAAAAAAAAAGAGAGCGAAATCTCCAAGTAACTCAATGCTTTCAGTCCTTCTCCAATCTGACAAGTATTTTTTCAGATTCGAACTGACCGCCCAAATTTCACTGCAGCTCCCTGTTTCCTGTTAGATCTTCTTAAAAATCTTTGCTTAAAACGTTGAAGGCTGAATGAAGAGCAAGAAAATCTTGCCTGTGAATAAGGCACTGGGAACTGCACAGAATCAACATCAGCTCACAAGCTCATCATCTCACGCACGGATTCCTGAGCACATTCTTGCATTCTTCCTCTTAATCCTCCCTTGGCGACCTACTCAGACATCATCTTTTATGCAGAGAAGCAGGCACGTTTTCTCATCATTAATTCTGTTCTCAGGCAGGTGTGTAGCCACAGAGCACACAGACAACAGCATGAAGTGAGCACCCCAGGATGTGAATTTGTGCGGAGGAATTACAGCTCAGGCTTATTATCAGGACATGAAGCTGTCTTGCAAATTATGGGCATGTCTAAGCTCTTAAGCACATGTGAACTTTAACCCACGTGCATTCTCTACTCGCATACACAATACAAGCATGCCACGCACTCAGAATCCAATTGGCTAACTATGGTTATTAACAGCAAAGAGCAATTATAGTCCTATGGTCATGGTTTGGTTTAAATTTTTGCCTCATCAAAAATGTAACAACCAACTAAAGCAGGCTTTCCTCCTTTTTTCCTAATAAAAACGTATTGATTTTCCTGACTTCTTATGACCACATTTGAGGAAAGGAGTAAGCACTGGAATCACCAATACAGCACGCTGACAGGAGGGTGGCCACCAGCTTCATCATCCTCCCAATTCCTCTACTGTTGCCCGTCTGCACCTCTGGATTTTCAAGGGACGCAGACTGGCAACAGTAGAGATTTAATAGGTAAGACCTTAGGTTCAATGGAAAGATCTCCTACAGCTTCTGATATCAGCCCCTATCAGAAATTGTATTTTACTTTGCATATTTCACGTATAAGGGGTCAAGACTAATAGGGACCGGTCTTCGTTCATTTGATAAACCTTTATTAAACACAACTGTGGCCTTGTTCTAGGCAGCATGAATAGAATGGTTTACAAATGTCGCTGCTCTTCGAGCAGTCACTGTTTTACAGCGGAACTCGAGAAGCAGTCAGGAAGGAAGGTCTCCGAGGAGACGGCCCTGAAACTGAATCAGACTTTAAAAGATAAGTTGGTCAGCAGGGTTGGAGGGAGGGAGGGAAAAGAAGGTTTTGAAATATGGATGTTTCAGAGAAAACTAATAACTTGGGCGCAGGCATGGGCACAAAAAGGAAGAGAACAGCCAGAGCATTTGGAGAGTCGCAGAACATTTTGCATGACTGAGTACAGGCAGCGAGAGAGGCCTTTTGAGAAACACGACTGGAGAGGTGATGAGGGGCCAGATCTTGTGTCACACAAAGAACCGCTTATGCCACACAGAGGAATTTGGATTTTTTTTTCCTGTAGGCATAAGGAAGCCATTGAAGAGTTTTAAACAGGAACAATGTAATCAGATTTACTCTTTGGAAATAAGATCTCCTCGTTAGTTAATGAACTCGTATTTCTTTTTTTCTATGTTAACCATTGTTTGATTATTTAGTCTTCAGACTATTATTGATTGAAGTGCCAAAGTGAGGGGAGTCAAGAGGCTTTGCCACTTAACCTTCCAAAGTTTATTTTATTTTAAAATAGTTATTATATTATGTGCTTTGCCTTATTAGTTTGGTGTACAATTAAAGTAAGATAAAGGCAGAGAAACGGGCTTGTAGTGTGATTGCTATGGACACCATTAGTTGGTGTCAGAAAGATTACAGATGAATCAGTATTTACTGTTGGATGAATTACATACAAAACCAGAAAAGATTAGGTCTAGCACAAACTTTATAAAGCCTTTCATTGTATTTTGCATTTAAAAATCCTTACATCAGAGATTCTGAATTATTTCATCAGGGGTGTGGCCTGTACCTTGAGAGTTTTTAAAGCTCTCCAGGTGATTTTAATATGCGATTAGATTTGAGAACCATGATTTTAGTCTTAAGTGGCTTTACAAGTAAGTGCCATTAAATTCTGTGGTGATACATCATTCATAGGCTATTCAGGCTGTACTAAAACACAGAGAAAAAACAAAGACAATTATTGAGTTCATTTTATGAAACAAGAAAAACTCAAATAACAAAAGGTAAAAACCTTTAAAAAGACATGAAGCTATAATCTTTTTATGAATATAGGTATAAAATCATAAATAAAATATTATAAAAATATTTTAACCATATATTAAAAGAGCAGGCTAAATAGAATGTATTTTAGAACTTGAAGAATAGTTTAAAATTGGGAAATTTATTACTGTAATGCGTCATGATTTTAATAATATTTTTGAGCATTACAAAGTGGCACGTACTGGATCTCCATCCTCACAGAATGTCTTCACTAGTGTGAAAGATAAATGTTAAATGCATCATATACATCAAAAGATAAAGTAAGAAAAAATTTTATAAATGCCAAATGATAGCTTTATTTTATTTCTTTCTTTATTTTTGTTTTTTTTTTTTTAAAGAAAGAAAAAGAGAGGAAAGAAAGTGAGAGTGAAAGAAAGAAAAAAAAAGACTGTACGAGAGAAAGAAAGAGGAAGGAAAAGAGGGAGAGAGAACAGGATTCTTGTTCTACTGCCCAGGCTAGAA
>CAUYLG010064929.1:0-57569 GCA_963573385.1 Cacajao melanocephalus | reverse complement strand
TTTTTTTTTTTTTTCATTTTTTTTTTTTTTTTTTTTTTTTTTTTTTTTTTTTTTTTTTTATTTTTTTTTATTTTTTAATTTTTTTTTTTTTATAAAAATAAAATATATTTTTTTTTTTCTTTTTTTTTTTTTTTTTTTTTTTTTTTATTTTTTTTAAATAAAAAAAAAAAAAACAAAACCTTTTTTTTTTTTTTTTTTTTTTTTTTTTTTTTTTTTTTTTTTTTTTTTTTTCCCTGTTTGCTTGATAGATTTTTCTCCATCCCTTTACTTTGAGCTTACGGGTATCACTGCATTTGAGATGAGTCTCTTGAAGACAGAATACCTGAAACACTTCTGTGAACTTTTCAGGGTGCTGCTCAAGTGTAATGTATTTGAAAAGCACTTCTGGATGCACGTAGAATTAATTATTCCTTCCTCAGAGCACTCATGGACCTTTGTACATACTTCTGCTATAGTTCCTTTTCACACTGTGCTATGCTTAAATGCATCTTCTGCTAGAATGAGAAGTCAAAAAGAGTACGAACTGTTTCTTAATTGTCTCAACATCCTCAGAGTCTACCTACACAATAGATGCTCAATAAATGTTAATAAGATGACTACCAAAAAGGAAATGCTTCTTGCACGTTATATCCTACTACCACCACTAGAGGGCAATGTAACCAAGATTACTACACACCACAGGTGCAGTTCCAAATGAATAACAAAAGCAGCTTTTTAAAAAATAACGATATTTCTCATATATTCTTTGTAATTTTTTCTACGCCTTTTAGTCAATTTGGTATTTAAGTCTGAGGAAATATCCAACAAATGTAAAAAGAACACTTGAAACAGAGACTAAGTGCCAGAGTGCTAAAGAGTGTAAGAATTAATTGCCTGGCCTGGAGACAAAAAACTACAAGCTACAAATGGGATTCCTCTCAGACAGAAAGCAGCCATCCTAATAAATTAGTGTTGTATCTTCTCACATTCTCAAAATGCTCCATCCTCCACATTAACCACAAGGTAGAATTAAGCATTATTGTATTTAACAACCAAATGAATTACAAGGAAATACGAATTTTGAGTGCTTATTTCCTTGCAATTCAGTAAAATACAAATCAAGCGTAACTTTCAGTTTAAGAAGTTTCTGTATATTTATTTCTGGAACATAGCAATTCTACAGCTGGTTTTCCTTCTGTTTAGATTTCAGGCCAGTGATAAAATAAGAATTCAAGGGGCAAATGTCTTTTTCTTTTTTTCTTTTTTTTTTTTTTTGAGACTGATTATCACTCTGTCACTCAGGCTGGAATGCAGTAAGTTATCTCAGCTCCCTGCAAACTGCCTCCCAGGTTCAAGCGATTCTCCTGCCTCAGCCTCCTGAGTAGCTTGGATTACAGGTACATGCCACCATGCCCAGCTAATTTTTGTATTTTTTAGTAGAGACAGGGTTTTGACATGTTACCCAGGCTGGTCTTGAACTCCTGACCTCAAGTGACCCACCCATCTTAGCCTCCGGAAGTGCTGGGATTACAGGCGTGAGCCATTGCACCCGGCCTCAAGGGACAAGTTTCCAATGTGACATTTCTTCTGTAAAATGTAAATAAACTTTAGAGGAAACTCCACTCAGTGCCATTGCCAGGGCACCAGATGACACCTCCTCTGTGAAACTTTTCCCCACCTTTCCAGCCACAAAAAAGCTCCCCACCAGTTTTGCTCCCATAGTTCTTTATTTGTACCCCCTTGATAGTACCCTTCACATTCTACCTTGTGTTGTATTTACCTGGGTTCATGCCTTAGCTCCCCTCCTAGACTGGAAATCCTGGAGGATCTTGGCATGTCTGTTCATCCCCATAATCCAAAGAGTGTCTATTAATATCTTGCACATCATAGATGTTTGCTAAGTTGTGTTTAATTAAACTAAATGGAATGGAATTTGTGTTCCAGTGACTGTGGCTCTGAAGCCTGCTTTTTTAGTCTGTTTTCACTTTCTCTTCCCACAGTTGATTTAGCAGAAGCACCAATCAGTTTTAAATGTGGACAGGTTAATTTTGATTAAATAGCTTTCTATCATAAACATTTAGATCCAGTACCACAATTTAGCTAACAGTTACATATTTATTACTTAACCTCACTTGGCTTCAGTTTCCTCATCTGGATTTTTAGAAGGGGAAATGGACAAAAACGTTTAAAGAAAAACCACAAATTAATAACTAATGTCCCTTTTGTTACTTTTTCCTACCCATGAAGCCTATGTTTTGAATGATTTGGCCAATCTAACTGCATTTACACATTCAAAGAAGTTTATTATTATCTCTCTAATGAATTCAAGCATAAGTAATAGTTAACATTTGAATAATGTGTTGTTATAATATTGATGATGGCAGTTTTGGCCCTAATTATGTATTTGTTTATTGAATGCCGACTGGTTACCAGGTTCTGTTCTTGACATTAAGGATAATGCTAAACAGAAGAGTCAACATCCCTGCCTAAGTGGTGCTTACATTCTAGTAAAGGTAAAAACAAAAAAACTTGATTATTTATCAAGGTGAAGTAGGTCTGTGCAGCACTATTTGGTTAATAATTGTATGACTTAATTTAGGCTTTTTAAAGCTTTGTAAGAGTTTGGGTTTCACACTGTCTACTGTGTCTAGGGACATTCTTTGTCAAGGACACCAGTGGATAGAAGCTCTCTATCTTCTACCTTGAATATTTCGGTCACAATTTTCCCGACTACATTAATTTTCTACTGTGGTGTCAAAAATCACAAACTTAGTTAATTGAAAAAAAAACACCATTCATGATCTCATACTTCTGTGGGTCAGAAGTCCAGGTAGACTTGACTGGTTTCTTTACCTAGGGGCTCACAAGGCTGGAGGCTCTACTAGAGAGAACCCACTTATAAGCTCATTCAGGTTGTTGGCAGAATCCAGTTCCTTGAAGTTGTGGGGCTGAGATCCCTGTTTCCTGGCTGGCACTCAGCCAGGGACCTCTATCTCAGCTCCATAGGACCACTTATATTCCTTCTCAGGTAGCTCCCTCTATCATCAAAGCCAGCAATGGCACAGGAAGCCCTTCTCATACTGAGAATCTCTCTTGACTTCTGCTGCCAGCCAGAGAAAGCATTTCTGTTTTCCTGGCCTATCTGATTAGATGAGGCCCACCTGGATATTCTCCCTATCTTAAGGTCAACTATGCCATATAATACCATACCATCACAGGACTGAATCTCATCACAACAGAGGGCCTGGGTAGTTGGACATAACATCTTGGGAGATGATTTTAGAAATTCTGCCTACTGTCCTAACCAGTGGAATTTTTGCCTCAAGCAGTCCATCATTAAGAGTCTCTTATTACCAAAGAGAAAGATTTCAGATCCATGCCACAGATAAGGGTTTTAGAATCATATAACATTATTTTATTTAATAGAATGAAGGTGTTTTAAAAGTGCAGGTTGGGGCTGTGTGTGGTGGCTCATGCCCATAATCCTAGCATTTTGGGAGGCCAAAGCAGGCGAATCACTTGAGGTCAGGAGTCTGAGACCAGCCTGGCCAACATGGCAAAACCCCATCTCTACTAAAAATACAAAAATTAGCCGGGCATGGTGGCAGATGCCTGTAATTCTAGCTACTCAGGAGGCTGAGACAGGAGAATTGCTTGAACCCAAGAGGCAGAGGTTGCAGTGAGCTGAGATCACACCACTGCACTTCAGCCTGGACAACAGATGAGACCCTGTCTCAAAAAAAATTAAATTAACAAATAATAATAAAAGAGCAGGTTGGAATTTTATGAGACTTTTTTTTCTTTTTCTTTTTTTTTTTTTTTTGAGATGGCGTCTCCTTCTGTCATCCAGGCTGGAGTGCAATGGAGGGACCTTGGCTCACTGCAACCTCTGCCTCCTGGGTTCAAGTGATTCTCCTGGTTCAGCCTCCCTAGTAGCTGAGATTACAGATGCCCACAACCATGTCCAGCTAATTTTTGTATTCTTAGTAGAGATGGGATTTCATCATGTTGGTCAGACCAGTCGTGAACTCCTGACCTCAGTGATCCACCCGCCTCAGCCTCCCAAATTGTTGGGATTACAGGCGTGTGCCACCAAGCCCGGCTCTTTATGAAACTATTTTAAGATTATTTTAATCCTTTTCCCTTTATGTCTTTTCCTTATGAAATATCATCTCTTTAGAAAAGTATAAGGTTAATCACAGATATAATGAGCAGCTTCAAGTAACTGAATATTAATTCAATTAATGTTAAGAATATTTAAGAATTGCCATTTATAAAATATTTTTATGCCTAATCCTCTAAGATATAGGTTAATAAACAATACATTTTGGGGGTCCATTTTTAACTGGCATTCATTAACTTTTAATATTTAACTATTTCATCAACAGAATATAGATCAATAGGATGAGCTGACATCTGCAAGGGTAAAATGATGATAATCGTACTATCAATTTTATGCAGCATTTTTACTTGTGTGGAGTTGAAGAGTAAAGGAACCTAGTTTTGTTTATATTTTCGAATCTGACTATTGACAATTTGAGATAGATGACAGTTCAATTTTCACTAAGTAACGATTACTTAAAGCTCATTTTCTCCACTTCAACAGATAAAAAATATAAGATTGGTGTCACTGCAGCTGCAATGAAATAATGTCTTATAGAAAAGCAGAAAATGTATGATTTTAAGTTTCCAGAGCATTTATCTCTGTCAGATGTATTACGGACAAATGACTCAATCCATCAAAATACAATTCATTAAATATAATTTTGTTAAATGTTGTAATCAACCTATGTGTTTTCCTTAAAAGTTTTCAAAACTAAGATTAGGAAGCAAACACCACTACTCTCTGAAAATGATTCTGGCAAAACATATTAAACTAGATCTACCACTATCTGCTTCAGAATCACCTGGAGTAGAGCATTAAAAATTTCTGGGCCCACTCCCAAAGTTACCATACCAGCTAGGACTTGTTTTGTTGCAAGTAACAACAACAATAATAATAAAATTCAAACTCTTTCTTAAAAGAAAGAGGACTAAATGAGTCAAAGGAGTTCAGTAGCTCATCAATGTCATCAAACATCTGGTTCCTTTTGTTTCTTCCTCTCTGCCCTCCATGGCGTCAGCTTCATTCTGAAGAGAACTATCCCCAATTCCCTGGGAACTTGCTTCCTCCACCACATCTTGGAAGAGAGAAGAGCTTGTTCCTGTAAGTTCTCTATGTAAAGAAGCAGCCTGACTTAAACGTTCCCAGAAAAACACTTCATCTCTTGCTAACCTGAATTAGGTCAAGTTCCCATTCCTGAGTGAATCACTCAAGAGACGTACTTGCACTGATTTACTTTGAGCCGTGTGCCCTCTTAAAAGCAGATATGGAGACATCTTCTCCTAAAGTGCATTGGATGGGGATGTATATATATATCCCAAGCACTGGAGAAATTGATGATGGGAAGACATCACAAAGCCCATGATATTTCTCAGACTCTACACTCACACAAATGGTACATCACATTTCAGGGAGCACCCTTCTTATAGAATACAATATGAAGCCCACCCTCCCCCTTATTCTCCCTTGATAGTTTCTCAACTTGACAGCCCTAGTGTCTGGGTGAAGTCTAAAAGTATGAATTTTAATAAACTACCCAAGTGAATCTGCTGCATACAAAAGTTTGAGGACCATTGCACTACACTGTAATACTTCTTGAGGATAGTTTCATCAATTTTTATATCCTAGGAACCAAGTCCAATATGTGGTCTAATATACAGTGAGTAATCAATAATGTTAGTCAATTGATGATTTATTGCTTTTTGTCAATTAGAAAAAGTTGGTCAAAAAACCTTTTAAAATTAAAACTTTCAGTGGCACAATATCTATAGCGGGAAATAGCAGAGAGCACTGACATTCAGCCTAGCTTTTCTGGACTTGTAGACAAATGTCTCATCAGTAGCAATAAACAAAAGAATCTAACAATATAAATTGTTGTGGATATCACTAAGAATTCAGATTTCTCCTTAGAAATGTGTTCCAAAAGAGGTTTATAATCAGTATAAATTATAAAAGCATATAAGTTTCAAGATCATCATGGAAATTCTTGACTTTCACTATGAATTTCTTTACTAATATATTAATACTTCTATATTGTAGAAGTAGATATTTTAGTGCCATTTAGCATTCTGTGACTAAGAAAATTTCCTTTGTACTGAACAGAAGGGTCAAGGAAGGAAGTGTTGGTGTCCTCACCAAGAGGTGGCATCTAAGGGTTCTGAGGAAATAAATACATAGACCCTTATGTACAAACCTGTGTATAAACAACTTTTGTATATACATATAGGATAGCTTTTTTGAACTTATACAGCTGTACATAAAACTAGCTGATATTAAGCCTGTGTCAACAGTTTGGATTTTTTTCACTTGTGTATATTTGGGATTTTCTTTTGGTTGATTATTAGACTTCATTGGCACAGATCATGAAGCCAGGAACTCCCTGACATCCTGGAAGGTGTCCTCATGTGGGCAATCCTCATATCACAGGATCTTTTTATCCTACGGCTGATAAAATAACACAGCACATCAGCCTCTTTTGAAGAAAAATATAATAGAGTAGCCCCAGGAAGGCTTAAAGTACCTCCTTTTCTTGTGGAGATTTACCATGTGAGTAAATCTTCATTTCTGCTTGAAGAACTTTCTTTAGCATCTCTCTGAATAGTGATACTGGAAATCAATCTCATATTTGCCTGCTCTTTAAAAAGTAAACTCCAGAGTTGCATCAGTAAGATGGTGGAATAGGAGCTTCCAGAACTAGTTTCCTCACAGAAATATCCATTTGAACAACCATCCGTACATGAGAATGCCTTCACAACGACTGGGAAATCTAGTTGAGAGATTATGGCACATAGTGGAGCATAGAGATGGGGAAGGATGCATTGTAGAAAGTAGAAAGGATAGTTTCACATTACCTATATCACTCCACCCCAAGTAGTAGTAGCCTGAGTAGTGTAGTGTGGATAGAAAGGCCCTCTGTGAGGGGGAAAGGAGAGTTCAGTGAACAAATGTCACTGCAAACCCCATCACCATGCCTGCCCCAGAGAATACTAGGGCTACACTGGCCACCTGAGACTCCTAGGACCCAGGCTCCAAGCCCACCCCAGCAAGAGGCCAGCCTCTACAGACTCAGAATCAAGGCCTGCCTCAGTGCCAATTTAGCCCCCATTAACACAGGCATCAGGCCAGCCCCTACAAGCCCAGACTCCAGGCCTGGCCTCATGGAGCCAAGCTCTAGGCCCATCCTCCCAGATCCAGTCACTAGGTTCAGTCCAATTGACTCTAGTAACAGGCCAGCTTCCATGTATTGAGGCACCAGGCCCATCCTTCCATGAAAACAGTGACCAGTTCAGATCACTTGGGGACTCTAGTATGAAGCCCACCAATAGACTCTTTCAGTCAGCCCAGCCAGAATCTTTGGATGGGCTGACTGCTGAAGTACTTTCCTTGCTGAAGCCAGTCTATAAAGAGTGAAAGATGTGCCTACTTCTTCAAATGCCAGACACCAAAGCAAGGCCAAAAGGATCAAGAAAACACACAATCCTAAAGGAATAAAATAAATCATCAGTTACTGATCCTAAATAAATAGAAATCTACAAACTGTCTGACAAATAATTCAAAACAATTGTCTTAAAGAGGCTCAGTGAACTGCAAAAGAAATGCAGATAGATAACAAAACAAAATCAGGAAAACAATTCTTGAACAAAATTAGAAGTTCAACGAAGAGATTGAAGCCACACCAGAATAAATCCAACAGAAAATCTGGAGCTGAGAAACATAATGCAACTGAAAAATTCTATAGAAAGTTTCGACAAGCTGACAGAATCAAGGAGAAGAAAGAATCAGTAAGCTCAATGACAGGCTACTTGAAATTATTCAGTCAGAGGAACAACAACAACAAAAGAATGAAAAAAGTCTACAGGACTTATGGAATACCATCAAGCAAACCAATATATGCACTATGAGAGACTCAAATAGAAGCAGAGAGAGAGAAAGAGGGAAGAAAGCTTAAAGAAATAATGACAGAAAACTTCCCAAATATGTAGATGGAAACTCCAGCTTTACCAAGCCCAAAGAACTTTAAATAGATTAAACATAAAGAGATATTCATTGAGACACCTTATAACCAAATTGTCAAGAATCAAAGAGAAAGAATTTTGAAAGCAACAAAAGAAAAGCAATTTGTCACATAAAAGGAATTTCAGCGAATCAGGCTAATAGTCGATTTCTCAGCAGAGACCTCACATGCCAGGAGAGAGTGAGATCACACTTCTAAGTGCTGAAAGAATAATATGAGTAGGATTTTCAACCAGAAATACTATTGGCAAAGCTGTCCTTCAGAAATGAAGGAGAGATAAAGACAAACAAAAGCTGAGGGATTTCCTTCCTACTACACTTGACTTATAAGAGATGCTAAAGAAAGTTCTTCAAGCAGAAATGAAAGTAACATTATTATCATTAGCAACATTAAAATATATAAAAGTAAAAAATATTATAAAGATAATAATATAGTCAAATTCAGAATACTCCAATAGTGTAATGTGGTAGTATGAAAATCAATTTTAACTCTAGTATAAAAGTCAAAAGACAAAAGTATTAAAAATAACTATAGCAATAATAATTTGCTAATAGATATACAACATAAAAAGATGTAAATTGTGGCATCAATAACATAACTTATGAGCAGGGGAGAGAGATGTTAAGGTGTAGAGTTTTTGTATGCAGTCAGAGTTAAGCTTTTATTGACTTAAAGTAGGCTGTTATAACTATAAGATGTCTTGTGCAAGTTCCATAGTAATCACAAGGAAAAAAACCTGTAGTTGTTGCACAAAAGAGAAAGATATTAAAGCATATCACTTTAGAAAATCATCAAATAGCAAATGGAGGCAGCAAGAGAGAAGGAAAGAAACAAAGGAACTAAAAACAGAAAAGAATTCACAAAATGACCAAATAGGTTGAGTATCCCTTATGTGAAATGTGGGACTAGAGGTATTTAAGATTTTTTTTTTATTTTAGAATATTTTCATTATACATACCAGCTCAGAATCTTTAATTCAAAAATCCAAAATCCAAAATGCTCCAATGAGCATTTTCTTGGAGCATCATGTCATCCCTCAAAAAGTTTCAAGATATGGAGTATTCTGGATTTTGAATTTTCAGATTAGGGATACTCAACCTGTAGTCAGTCCTTCCTATCAATAATTCATTTAATTGTAAATGGATTAAATTCTCCAATCAAAAGACGTAGTGTTGCTGAATAATTGTATAAAACAAACACAAGATCCAATTATATGCTGCCCACAAGAGACTCACTTTAGGTTTACAGACAACACACAGACTGAGAGTGAAGAGATGGAAAAGGATATACCATGCAAATAGTAACCTAAAGAGAGCCAGACATAGCTATACTGACGTCTGACAAAATAGACTATAGGTCAAAAACTGTAACAACAGACAAACAAGGTCATTATATAATGAAAAAGGAGTCAATTCATCAAGAGAATATAACAATTATAAAACGTAAGTGCTTAGCATCAGAGCATATAAATGTATAAAGCAAAATATTAATAGACCTGAAGGAATAAATATATGGTAATTTGATAACAGATGATTTCAATACCCTACTTTCAATAATGGATATATCATCTGTACAGAAAATCACTAAGGAAACAGAGGGCTTGAACAACACTATAGACCAAATGGACTTAACAGATATATACAGAATAGTGCATACAACAGCAGTGGAATGCATATTCTTTGCAAGTGCATGTTCTGTGAACAATCTCCAAAACAGATATGTTAGGCTACAAAATAAGTCTTAACAAATATAAGATTTAAAGCATCTTTTGTGACCACAATGGTATAAAACTAAAAATCAATAACAGAAAAACAACTGAAAAATTCATAAATATGTGGAAATTAACATATTCTGAAACAACCAATGATTCAAGAAGAAATTTTTTAAAAGGTTAAAAGTAAATCTTCACATGAAAATAGAAACACAATATACCAAAACTTATAGTGAAAGCAGTTCTAAGAGGGAAATTTGTGGTGCTGACTGCCTATATTAAGAAAGAAAAAAGATCTCAAACAAACAATTTAGCCTTAAACTTCAAAGAACTAGAAAACAGAACAAACTACACAAAAGTTAACAGAAGGAAAGAAATAAAGATCCAAACAAAAATAAATAAAATGAGGCAAGAAAAATTTATTGAAAATAATGAAACTAAGAGTTGACTTTTTGAAAAGGTAAGACTGAAAAATCTAATGAAGAAGAGACTCAAATAAATAAAATCACAAATGAAAGAGTAAACATTACAACTGATAGTACAGAAATACAAAGGATCATAAGAGACTAAAATGTGCAACTGCATAGCAATAAATTGGGTAACCTAGAAGAAATGAATAAATTTCTATAAACATACAACCTAACAAGGCTGAAGACATGAAGAAGTAGGAAATGTGAACAGACCCATAACAGGCAAGGAGATTAAATCGACAACCAAAAACCTCCCAAGAAAAAAGGCCCAGAACCTGATGGCTTCACTGGTAAATTCTATCAAACTTTTACAGAATAATTAACATCAATTTTTCTCAAACTTTTCTGAAAATCAAAGAGGAGGGAACACTTCCAGATTCATTTTATGGCCAACATTACCCTGATGAAAAAGCCAAATAAGGATTCTACAAGAAAAATACAGACCAATATCACTGATGAACATAGCCACAAAAAATTTTCAGCAAAATAGTAGCAAACCAACTTCAACAGCATATTAATGTATCATATATTATGATCAAATGGGATTTATCCCTGGGATGCAAAGAGAGTTCAACATATGCAAATCAATAAATGTGATATACCACATTAACAGAATGAAGAATAGAAATCATATGATCATCTCAGTAGGTGCAGAAAAAACATTTGAGCAAATCCAAATCCTTTTATCATAAAAACACTCAACAAATTAGGTATAGAAGGAATGTACCTCAATCTAATAAAGGCCATATATGACACACCCACAGCTAACATCATATGTAATGGTGAAAAGCTAAAAGCTTTTCCTCTAAGATCAGGAAAAAGACAGAGATGCCCACTCTTACCATTTCTATTCAACATAGCACTGGAAGTCCTGGTCAGAGCAATTACACAAGATGAAAACATAAAAGTCATCAAATAGAAAAGGAAGAAGTAAAATTTTCTCTGTTTGGAGGTGGCATGATCTTACACACAGATGCTCCTAAATTTATAATGTGGTTACATCCCAATAAACCAATGGCAAGTTGAAAATCTCTAAGTTAGAATGCATCAAGTTATATCCCAATAAATTAATCAAAAGGTTGAAAAATCATAAGGTGAGCCATCATAATTCAGATACTCCTCTATTTACAGTGGGATTATATCTTAATAAACTCATTGTAACGTCAAAAATTCATAAATAATACCATCATAAGGGATGGTGTGTATAATAAACTCAAAGGACTCCACAAAAAATGTCAGAACTAAAAAATTTAGTAAAGTTGCAGGATGTAAAATAAACATATAACATTATTAGTCTGTAGACTAACAATTAGCTATTCAAAAAAGAAATTAGGAAAACAATGCCATGTGTTAAAATGTCCAAACTACCCAAGGCAATCTACAGATTCAATGTAATCTCTAACAAAATTCCAATGGCATTTTTTACATAAATAGAAAAAGCAATCCTAAAATTCACATGAAATCACAAAAGATCAAAATAGCCAAAGTGACCTTGATCAAGAAGAGCAAAGCTGGAGGTATCACACTACCTGATTTCAAAATATATTACAAAGCTATAGTATAAAAAAAAGTATGATACTGGCATGAAAACATTCACATACACCAATCAAAAAGAATAGAGACCTCAGAAATAAATCCACTCACCTAAAGTCAATTGATCTTTGACAAAGGTGCCAGGGACACACAATGAGGAAAGGTTAATCTATTCAATAGATGGTGCTGAGAAAACTGTATATTCACATGTGGAAGAATAAAATTAGGCCAGCTGCAGTGACTCACATCTGTAATCCCAGCACTTTGGGAGGCCAAGGTGGGCAGATCACCTGAGTTCAGGAGTTCAAGACCAGCCTGACCAACATGGTGAAACTCTGTCTCTACTAAAAGTACAAAATTAGCTGGGAGTGGTGGCCATGCCTGTAATCCCAGCTACTCAGGAGGCTGAGGCAGGAGAATCGCTTGAACCCATGAGGTGGAAGTTGCAATGAGCTGAGATCATGCCATTGCACTTCAGCCAAAAAACAAGAGTGAAACTCCACCTCAAAAAAAAAAAAAAAAAGAAAAGAAAGAATAAAATTAGCCCTTAACTCACACCATCTACAAAAATCAGGTCAGAATGGATTAAAGACTTAAATGTGAGACCTGAAATTGTAAAACTACTAGAAGAAAATATAAGGGAAAAGCTTCTTGAAAGAGGTCTTAAAAAGTAATTTTTTGGCTTTTATCCCAAAAGTATAAGAAACAAAAGCAAGTATAGATAAATGAGATTGCATCAAACTAAAAATCTTTTGCATAGCAAAGGAAACAATCAACCGAGTGAAGAGGCAACCTATGGAGTAGGAAAAATTATTTACAAACCATGCATCTGATAAGGGGTTAATATATAAAATATATAAGGAATTCAAACAACTCAATGACAAGAAGACAAATAACCTGATTTTAAAATGGGCAAAGGATCTGAAAAGACATTCTCAAAAGAAGACACGCAAATGGCCAATAGGCATATTTAAAAATGTTCAACATCTCTAATCATCAGAGAAATACAAATCAAAACCACATTGAGATATTGCCTCACACCTATTAGAATGGCTATTATAAAAAAGATAAAAGATAACAAGTGTTGGAGAGGATGTGGAGAAAAGGGAACCCTTATGCACTGTTGGTGGGAATGGAAATTGGTACAACCATTATGGAAACTAATATAGAAGTTCCCCACTACCATATGATCCAACAATCCCACTTCTATGAATAGATATATATGCAAAGGAAATGAAATCAGTATCTTAAAGAGATATCTGCATTTTCATATTCATTGCAGCATTATTTACAATAGCCAAGAAATGAAATCAACATAAGTGTCCAGGGATAAATGAATGGATAAAGACACACACACACACACACACGCACACACACACACAAGCTGGAATGCCATTAGCCTTTAAAAAGAAGGAAATCCTGTCAGTTGGGACAACAAGGATGAACCTAAAGGATATTACGCTAAGTAAAATAAGCTAAGCACAAAAAGACAAATACTGCATGATCCTCACTTATATGTGGAATCTAAAAATGTTAAACTCATAGAAGCAGAGAGTAGAAGGGTGGTTTCCATGGCCTGGGAGGCAGGAAAAATAGGGAGATGTTGGTTAAAAAGTAGAAAGTTTCAGTTATGCAGGACAAATAATGCCTTTGTTTTGTGCTGTTATTACAGAATACTACAGAATGGGTAATTTATAAAGAACAGAAATGTATTGGCTCAAAGTTCTGGTGCCAGCATCTGGTGAGGGTTTTCTTGCTGAGTCACTCCATTACAGAAGGCAGAAGGGTGAGAAAGAGTGAGAGAGAGGCAAAAGAAGCCTAAACTCATTCTATAAAGAAACGCACTCTAGTTATAACAAACCCACTCCTGCAATAACAAATACACTCTTGTGATAAAAGCATCAATTCATACATGAAGACAGAGCCCTTATGACCTACTCACCTCTTAAAAGTTTCATTGCTACAATGGCGATTAAGTTTCTAGCACATGAACTCTAGGGGACACATTCGAACCATAGCAGATAAGTTCTGGAGATCTAATGAACAGCATGGTGACTAGAGTTAATATTACTACGTCGTATACTTGAAATTTGCTAAGAGAATAGCTCTTAAATGCTCTTACCACATATAAAAAAAGGCAATTATATGAGGTGATGGAAATATTAGTTTGATTGTGGTAACTATTTCACAAGATATACATATATCAGAACATTGCATTGTATACCTCAAATCTATACAGTTTTTATTTTTCAATTATACGTCAATAAAGCTAAAAAAAAACCTAAAAGTAAATCAACTCCAATACCTGATGTGTTTAAAGAATACAAGATTTATTAAAATCTTTCCAGAATGCACTCTACTGATCAAAGCATGATTATAAAATAATATTAATAGTAGCTGAGTCCCCAAAAGCAGTCTCTGTGAAGCATTTAACGTTCACCCATTCAACAATATTTGTTGAGCCTGAGGGCCAGGAAGTGTGCTAAAGACTAGGGATCCTCTGTATATGTCCTCAAAAACCTCTAAAGGCAGAGATGTTATTACTCAAAGATGCTTAGATTGGATTTTCACCTCAGTAAAAGCTGATTATTTCAGTATCTCTAGAAGAAAATGTTCTGTTAGGATGCTGGACAACAGGGAGGCGCTGAGTAGGCTTCCAATAGCAGTCCTTTATTAAGTGGCCAAATCTACTATGGGTTTATAATGTCCTAAATGGTATGCAATTATAGGATAGCAAAATAAATAAAATGAACATTTATTCTTGCCATAAACACTTATCGAACAGCTAGTCTATGCTTTGTGGAGAGTACAGAGATGAATCTGAACAGTTTACTAGAAATAATTCCTTAATTTGCCCATCTATGAAATGGGAATGAGCCCCTACTCTACAGCAATACTAAAAGCAGGTTTCTGAGAAGAAGACATGAACAAATCCATGGAAAGTGCTTAGCACAGTCTCTAGTGCCCAGCAGTGCTCATTAAGTTGGATTCACCAAAATGCAGCATAGTTCACAAAGCACTTTTGCATGTTTTTTCACTTTGTTCCACAACACTCATACAAGGTTAAGCAAATTAATTCAAATACAGTGATTCTGCCAAAACCACATAATTAGTTAAAAATTGGACGAGCTAGGACTAAAGCCAATTTTCAGAATTCCTAATTTTATTCTAATACTTTGAGTTGAAGTATAGGGGCATCTTTTCTAACTCTGAAGAAGAAAATTCATGTTTTTATAAAGGTTACTGTAATTCCTGAACTATTATTAATCATAGAATTGAGATAAGAAGATAGCTATTTTACTTGATTAAAGTTGTGCCTGAAACAACAGGTTAAACCTGTAGAATTTCAACCAATTGACGAGTTTGGGAATGAACAAAGACAAAAAAAACTATAGGTTTATATGTGTGTGTGTGCACTCATGCATGTGCAAGTATGTGCATGCATTAAGTGTGACAGGAATTGTTTAGCTGTAAATGACAGAAGAACTAATATGGATTTAAACAAGATAGGGATTCATTTGTGTCACATAGAAAGAAATGCAGATATGGGCAGTCCAAGCACGTTTAGCAGTTCTGCATTTCAGGACCGTTCCAGATTCCTTCTCTCTCTCCATCACCCCGTCCTTAGTGTTTTGACAGTCATCCTCATGCTTGCAGCCTCCTGTCACAAGATTGTAGCACCATGTTCATATATCATATTTTCATTTCAGGAAGAATAAAGGTAGCAAATACTTTCCCTAAAATGTTCAGCATACATCTCCTTGGCTAGAATAATGTTATATGGCCACCCCTAGCTACAAGAAAGTCCAGAAAAGAAATCACTTTTATTTGAGCATACTGTTATGCCAAATTAAATCAGGGTACTCTTAGCAAGACAAAAGGTAAAAATGTATAGCAGTATATGCCATTCTGACTTGTTTGGATGACTTCAGCAGCTTTAGAATACACAAGTTATTAACTTAGACTCAAGAACAATTTAAATAGGTATGTCACACATAGGATTTTTCTGATGTGCGATTTGTTTTGTTGTTTTCTTGGTTTTGTGTAGAAAACAAATGTAAAATTGGGGTTAAATTTAGAAGGTTTATAAATATATCCAGGTTAGACTATTAAAATTTCACATGTGGCATTTCTATAGAACTAGTTTATCAAGCAGAACTCTTTAGTTAGCATTAGCACTAATTAGAACTCTTTAATTAGCATTTCCTTTGAAAATACCTAAAGAGGACATCCAAAACCAACTCAAAAACACATACAGTCATGTCAGTTTTCACTGTTACATTTTCTTCTAGTTTAGGTCATTCCTCTATAGGACTTGGTCAAAACAAGATACAGCTAAATTTGGTTTCACCAACAAATGCAAACTCCTATAAAAACAGTATTTAAAAAAGAAACAATAAAAAAGGAAGAAGTTATTTAGCCTTTTAGGCTTTTATCAGAGCTCTTTTAAACCTGCTCTCATTACTTTGGTGAACATTTGATTACATATATTCTGAACAATGAGGTTAAGATACAATGAGCCTCATTAATTAGTGAGCCACTAATTTGGACTTGATCTTTTACAGCTGAGATGCAGCTCTAAAATGTACTGTTCAATATGGTGGCCACTAGTCACATGTGAATGTTCAAATACACCTTACATAACATGAACTAAAATTAAAAATTTAATTCCTCTGATAATAGATACATTTCAAGTGCCCAATAAGTACATGAGGCAATTGGCTACCACATTGGACAGTGCAGATATAGACCATTTCTCCTGTTACGGAAAGTTCTACTGATAGCACTGCTCTAGAAGATTAAGATTTTAAAGAAGCAATATTAAGACCAAATCATCTCAATGAGTCTAGTCCATCACTCAGAGCATTTTTATAACTTATCTTTGGAAAAGATTTCAGAGCCCCTGTACAAACCACTTCATGAAAACATCTTGTTTCGTTTCTTCTGAGTTTGCTGAGTGCCTCCTCAATAGCATACTCCAGTTACCCTCAATAGCGTACTCCAGTTACCCTCAATAGCACACTCCAGGTAGTGGGGATTCAAGGAGTAATCAGACATAGTCTTTCCCATCTTTGCCATGACTTATTAGGGAAACAAATAACATAAGATGTATTGTAATAGGTCTATAAAAGTAAGTATGTAAAACATGATCTGGGAGGAGAAAGAAAGGAATGATTCTATTTAGGACATTAAGAAAATGCCTTCTTTTGAAAGAATTCAGGAGAATGCCACACTAGGGGGCAAATTTTTAGCATAAAGGGTTTGAAAGACTACTACGGAATTTTAAAACAAAGGGCTGGCAAAAAATTATATATTTTGAAGAGGTCATTCTGGTGGCTGTTAAAGCAGGAAAGAAACTGAAGGCAAGACCAGTTGCCAGGCTACAGAAATAATCGGGGCTAGAGATGTTGAAGGCCTTGATTAGGTCAATGGCAATGGGCATGCAGAGAACAGATTCAAGAGAAGTCTGATTAAAACTACAAAGCTTAACAATCATTCACTTTATTCTTCAGTCTTGGCTCTGTACAACATTGTGCAATTTTTAAAAACATCCCCTAAAGATTTATCACATCACTGGGATTATTCTAAAGAATGAATTGCAAAGATTCAAAACAGTCTTTCAGTATGTTCTATTTTTATAAAAACAATGGAAGAAACACTGTGGTGTGTGTGTGTGTGTGTGTGTGTGTGTGTGTGTGTGTGTGTGTGTAGATACAGGAGATTTGTAAAGATATAGAGCAAGCTCTTAGTGAATATCTTAAGTTTAACTCATTCTGCTAATCTGTATTTTCTATGTTTTTCTGTAATGACAAAGCATCTTTTTTTTTAAATAAAGAAAAGATTTTTTTTGTTTTGTTTTGTTTTGAGATGGAGTCTTGCTCTGTTGCCCATGCTGGAGTGCAGTGGTGTGATCTCAGCTTACTGCAACCTCTGCCTCCTGGGTTCAAGCGATTATCCTACCTCAGCCTCCCCAGTAGCTGGGATTACAGGGGCCCACCAAAACACCCAGTTAAATTTTTTTTGTATGTAGAGACAGGCTTTCACCATGTTGGTCAAGCTAGTTTCAAAGTCCTGACCTCAAGTGAGCCACCTGCCTTGGCCTCCCAAAGTTTTAGGATTACAGGCATGAGCCACTGTGCCCAGCCAAATTTTTTTTAAATAGTAATTTTAAAAATCCACAATCGTTACACCTAAGAAAGAGTTCTAACAATCTTTTTAATAAGGTCAACATGGCTAAAATAAGTATATTTCCCTAAGTTTGCTTTAGGCCAACACTCAGTTGAAATATATAAAAGATATTTTTTAAAAAAAATAAGTTGCACTATTTCATGGCTATACCTTCCAAAATTAAGGTATTAGTGGTATAAACCATTCTTAGGTGACCTGTGCACCTATTTTGCTATTGTTTACTACATTAGTATTACTATATGTAATTAAAATAGAAGTTATCTATAATTTCAATCTTCCATTACCTTGCAATTTTGTCTTTTTCTTCCAGGGAAATAATGAGTTCTCTAACCCTCACTCCCACCCTGCAAAACCCTATTCCCCATAGATATAATTAATGAGCTCAGGTTTTCCATCTGGACTTAGAAACATGAAATGCTTCTCGTACCTCACTCCTAGTTTTTCCAAAGCAAATGAGTTTATACTTGGATACCCTCACTGCTGCACTTCTGATACTTGGCATAGCTAAAAATCACCTTCTCCATAACTCTGTACAGAATGGCCAGAGCTCTCTGTATGTCCTGCTTTACAATACTCCCTTTTCCCTTCTGGGTCTCCAGAAGCACACCGATGGCAGTTGGTAATGTGTCTCTCAAGCACACCACAAGTTCCCCCAGAGCTATCATTCTACAGTTTTCCAGCAGGCCCATTCCCACCCACCAAACCCCTCCTGGACTATGTATGAGGGAGGGATGAGGTGGTGGATTGAGGACATTTATTTAATAAGAAGTAAAAGGAAACATGAACAAATTATCTTTTTTTTATACAGAACTCACAAGTGAATTACTCAGATAATTTGTTAAGAAATGGGTTATTTTCTACTCTGGTGCAGTAGCAGAAATTAACATTTCTGACTTGCCTTGTTTTGCCAATATTTAAGCATTTTGTTCTACTGAATGTGACTACATGTACAGACACACTTTTATTTAGTCTCACACATGAAAAAAGAAAGCAGAAGGTCTGTTATCCAAGTGGTTTCTCATCCAAGCATTTTCATAGCAAATTACTAAATCTAGTTGAAAACAATAGGAAAGAGGATACTTTTCCCTCTAGCATTTGCTCTATCAACCTAGACTTAGCAGCACAAAATATCTGGAATTGCAGTTAAAATAAAGGCTTCATTTTATAAAATAACAGTTGAATTGTTGCTGTATCAATGATCAGCATACAGACCTGTTAAAGCAGAAAATAATGGTATGTTCCTCTCTATGGGATGAGCATTTCAGTAAAGAAGGAAAGAAAATCCTGAAAAAGAATTTAAGAAAAATATTAATAGAAAGGAGAAAGAAGATGCTTCAAAGTAATTTCTGGATAATTTTCCTTCCAATGCTAATTAGTAATGAAATACTTTTTGCTGACTATATGGCACTAATTCTATACCTTTTGTTAATTAACAATAGGTGGCAACAGCAACTATATTAAAGTAGAAAGCCTTTCTATAAATGAAAGTCAGATTTCATAATTTAGAAGGCAACAATGCTTGTTTCAGATCTACTTGTTATAAATTGTGGGTCTGAAAAACATGCAACCTCATCTCATATGCACCATAACCAGTACTTGGTTTTACTAATAACTCCAAATTATGTAAAACAATAGATACTCCCAAATCATCTTTGGGTTTGTTTCAGAGATATTTCTGGTTCTTACATTTGGACCTAGGTACTCAATCTAAAAATTCACTCCACCTCGAATAAAATAATGAAGGCACAGATTAAAAATCTGCTAAACCTGAATATCGAAATTCCTTGCTTTTAATAGGCAATATAGCACATTCTTCCTCTCGCCCTTCTCCTAGATCAGCAGGTGTCTCAGCTGCTACAGTAGACTGAGAAAAAGGAAAAGGAGGGGGCGACAACAAAGGAAAGGAAAGTGTCTAGGTGTCCTGGTGGTGGAGGTGGAGGATATTTTAATTTCAATAATTAAAAACTCTCTTCTTCGGCTTTCAAGTTGTTACTCCTATTTCCAATGATTTGATTGAGGACTGTGCAGCAGGGTTTGGGTACGTACATCTCTAACAAACGGAAAGGAACAAAGAAGGGCTGGATAGGAGGCAGCAAAGGGTTGCGGGGAGAGAGCAAAACGTAGGCGCGTGGGGACGGGAAGGGAGAGGCGGATTTGGCAGTCAAGAGGGACAAGAGGAACAGGAAGGGAAAATGTGGCCTGGCCGTCCAATCCTGTGGGGGAAGAGGAAAGGTGGGGCCCACCACGTCGCACTCCTCCCCACCTCCAGGCTTTGCCGGTGTAGGTTGAGGCCCTCGAGGCTTGTACGAAAGGGTCGGTCGCTGACCAGGAAAGGCTGTCTCCTCACGCTGCGCAGGCTCAGGGCCGCCTCTCCTGGGCTCAAAAGGGTGAGCAAGGATAAGAGGGCAGAGGCCCAAAGGCGGACAGCTTTGTGGGCGCCTGGGAGAAGAAGGCAAAAGGCCACCAGCCTAGACCCGCAGGAAGCTCATCCTCCGCGGAATTAGGCACCACAGCCCAGGGCCGTCAGTGAAGGGTAGTCTGTGCCTACGTCCCGCCCTATTGGTACCACTCGGACACGCTATCCCCGCCCAACCCTTTGCAGGGCTCGACTTGTCTCCCTCAGTGCCCATCCCTAGTCCAGGTTCTCCTGCGCTGCCCTGGTGCGGGAGTCCCCTCCTCGTCATCTCGCACGACACGGCAAACAACATGGCGGTCGGGCGTCGACCGCAGCGCCTTCTCTCAGGGTTGATGAGGGCTGCTACTGCCGGCGCTCCCGACCCGCGTCGCGCGAGCCCCGGGCGGGCGGGGGAGCCAGGAGCAAGAAACCTGTGGGAGCGGAGGGAAGCCGCGTTCGCGGGGCTGGCGTGCACGGGGGTGGCCGTGGGTGCGCGCGACCCCGGGCTCGCGCGCAAAGGCGCGGGGGCGGAGTGGCGGCGGCGGCGGCGGCGGCGGCTGGTAGCGGCCGCCCAGAGCCCTCTCGCGGCCGCGGCGGCAGCAGCAACGCGAGCCCCTGCTACATTGAGGCCGCCGCCGCCACTTGGCGCTCCCGCCGCCCGGCCCGACATGAGTGAGGCGGGTCGGGTACCTTCGCCCGCCACTCCGCTGGTGGTGGCGGCGGCCGCGCCTGAGGAGAGGAAAGGGAAGGAGCCGGAGCGCGAGAAGCTGCCGCCCATCGTGTCGGCAGGCGCCGGCGCGACCGCGGTAGGTGCTGGGCCGGGGCCGCCTGGCGCCCCGACGGCGGGAGTCGGGAGGGGACGGCGGCCGGGCGAGGGGCTCCAGGAGGCCCGCGTCTCCCCTGGGGGCCCCTGGGCAGTCCAGGAAGACGCACACAGGCCGCCCTTCGTTGGGCCGAAATAAAAAGAGTTGCGCCTCGTGGACATCCCCGAACACTTCGGGAGCTACACCTTCCGCCCTCGGGAAATGTTGGGGGCAGTCAGTACCGCTGGATGTTTCGGTTATTTTCTGGGGCTTGGGCCCCCAGTTTCTCGAAGAGCACGACCTGCATCTTGAATCGGCATAATCTGTTGGATGAGCATAGGTGTCAGCAGGCAGGAGTGGGTTTTCCACAGAGGTGCCTGCCTTCCTTGGAGGCGCGCAGATTTTTGTCTTTTTCCTCGCTTTTCTTTCCCTTCCCCCTTCAGATTAAACAGGCCCTGCGGCGAGTTTCCACTTAATTGTGACCTTTCTGTTGCTGTCAGGGTAGTGGGAGGTAGATGCATCAGTGATGGTTTTATTTTTCATATGGTACAGGCATGTGACTCAGGTTGGGGGAGGCTTTTTGAACCTTTTATTTAAACTCAAGTTATCTAAGCTTGACAGGGATGATTTCCCAGCTGTATCTTCCTAAGGGTTATTTGGAGAGCGCTCTCAGGCTTCAAACTACATATTGCCAGATGATGTCATGGGACAGCCCCCTCCCCCACTTTCCCTATTTTTACTGGTGGTTGTGACTGGTTAATTTGAAGCACAATTAAAAACAATTAACCTCGGATTTTGCAATTTTTTATTTTGACATAATATTTAAGTACTTTTTGAAAGTTTGCTTTGGTATATTTAAAGATCATGACTTGTCACGCAGTTGTGTGTGACAAAATAGTAAAAGTTTAGTGAACATTATACATTTTCTTTATTCCTACTTGCAATTCATTTCTTAAAACCTCCCTCTTAAATGACTAAGAACTTACCAAAATAGCTCACTCTTCGTTAAGTACTGTATTGGTGTTAGGAATAATGTTTGGATTCGGTAGGTTTTAAAAAATGTCTGAGGGCCATGATAACTGGAAATTGTTAAAACAAGCTCTTTAAGTTAAATCAATGCAGCAAATTGTGGACAATAATGATACACATTTAAAAGGGTAGCTATAGTTGATTGGTAGATTGGAGCTGGGGTTAGGGATTACCCTGGGAAATGCTTTGAAGGAATTTGTCACCCAGCAGTTTGGAAACCTGGTTCTTGATGCTGGTACCTCAGGTTTTCAGATTTTATATAGGAAGTTTTTAACTCACAGAGTTCCAGCAGTTCATTTTTAAGTTGGTTGTTCAAAACAGTAAATGCATGTTCTTATAGAAGCGGTTAAATGAGTGGGTTTAGGTCCTCAAGCAAATACTTTCCCAAAAACCTGTTTATCTCAGTGTAACTGAAAAAAATGCCATTTTGGAAGAAAAATTTGCAAGTATGGATACAGGTCTACAGTCTGCTTTGAGATTTCAAGTTTTTCAGATTTTAGAAAGGTAATTCAGTGCATGTATGTTGTTTAATACCCACAGTAAGGTCCTAGCCGGTTCTCTCTAATCAAGCATATTGATAATTGCAGTGAAATGCATGTGTTCGTGCTAAAGGGAACAAAGTCAGTAGCGTCAAGTCAGTTCAGGTCAGGTGCATGTTTTTGCCACCAAATGAGCTGCAAAAACGTTTCAGTTTCAAGAATTTATAGGACTTGGAAATTGTAAATAGAGGATTATGGACTTGTACTACTACACAAAGAGAATATATTCAAGAAAAAAATTTAAATCTTGAATTAAACTTTGAAAAGATGTAAGTTGTTGGAATAGAAGAGGATAAAGATATATAGAAAAACTTGAGTGTTTTTTTTTTTAAATTGAAACAGTCTTGCTGTGTCACCAGGCTGGAGTGCAGTGGCGCGGCTCACTGCAATCTCCGCCTCCCAGGTTCAAGCCATTCTCCTGCCTCAGCCTCGCTTGTGCCTTATAAAGTCTTTTGGAGTCAATACCACTGATTTTTTTATGACAGCCAAAAAAAAAAATTTATGACAGGATCTGTGGCAGAATATGTGTGTGTGTGTTTGTCAAAGAGGGACTTCAAAGCTATGATTCAGAGCTTTAGCGGTGAAAAGCCTAAGTATAGAAAATCTATGCTTGGTCCTTGGTGCATTCAAAGGATAAGAAATCCAGGAGAACTGGGGTGGTGATGGACTTTCACTGCGGCTAGAGAAGGCTATGGTATGTGTTGGGAGGGGAAGAAGGTCTTGGTGTGTGAGGTAGGTGGGCAGGGAAAGACAGCTTGTGGCCTCTTTCGTTGTTTTTCAGCCTCCTGTAGATAAAATAGAGCTCCTAGAGGTTTGCTTATGAATCTACTTGTCATCAATAACTTTTTCTTTGAGACATTCCAGTGATTCTTCCTTTTTGCCCCAGTTTTATGGCTCTATCTGTCTACTCTGTGTTTATGACTCAATTCATGACCCTATAATAGTGGCTTTTTCAGAAAATCATTGTATCACGTTTATGAGAATGTGGAAACAATTGAGTGTGACTGCTTACTAAAATAAATAGAAGATCAGTTTACAGTGACCCTAATTAAGGTTGAAGAGTTTAGGTTATATCCTGTATGTTTACAGAAAGGTAACAGGAGTGGGAAAAAGAATGCTGGAAAGGGCAGTCCCAAAGTGTTTTATCCTAAGACTACCTAAGCATGAAGGAAGTCCATTCCAGTAGTCAGGAGGTGCCTAACAGAAGTTTCAAACCTGACTGGCCACAGAGTTACCTTGGTAGCAGGTTAAAGTCCTGTCCTACATCTCACCCTAGAGTACTGGTTTTCAACCTTAGATGCACAGTAGAATTAACTGAGGAACTTTTAAAGCCATCATTATCCAGGCCCAAATGCAGGCTTATTAAATCAGTATTTCTGGGGATGTTTAGACATCTTTTTTTAATTTAATTCCCTGGGTATACTAAGATTGAAACTTGACACTCTACTGAGTTAAAAGCTCCACGGGCAAGACGTAGGAATATGTATTTTGTAACTACCCTCTCCCAAATCTACTTAGTTTGTGGAGCAGCATTTGAAATGGACTGCTAACAGGCATGGATTAAGTGAACGAGACACAGCAGAAATCAGGCGCGGTGGGTGATTGAAAGAAATGGCAGGTTATGTGGTTCTAGTTAAAGATGTTCAAGAGGCTCAAGATCGAGCCCTCAGAGACTTTCAGTGTTTGGGTCTTGGTCTTTCTGCTGTGGAGAGGTGATGCAAGTCTATGGAGTTAAGCAGAATAAAGAATTTGAAGTAGTGTATGGTTATGAAGGGCTGATGTTATGAATATTCAATTTACTGAGGTTGATGGATTGGAGTGGAATATTATAAATTAATTACTGATGTATTACAAATATTTTAAAAAGTGGTGAATGAGAAAGAAGAAAATGCTCAGAGGTGGGGCAGAAATAACAGGGGCTGTGAGGATGAATTTGACTGTCTACTTCTACACCTAATCAGGTGAACAGAAAAGAGGTTCTACATGGGATAGGGTACCAGTACAGTGGGTTCCAGAAAGAGCTAGATTTGACTTAGGTCAGGGAGATGAAGAGAAATGGGAGGAAATTAGTTGAGAATTTTAAAGGGATGCTAGCCCATAATGAAAGATGAGGGGGAAGAGCTTGAGGGTGAGCTTAAGTTGTGTGGAGAGGATTTGATGGAAAGTTCAGTAACAAGAATGAGAAGTTTGCTTATCAGGTGCTTATAAATGGGGTTGATGGAGTCCCTGGGACAAAATGTAACTACCAATTATCGAACATCTGTTATGTTTAGCTTTGTGCTAGGTGCTACAAAAAATGCAAAAACAAGGTTGTAAAAAATGGTGTCTGCCTCAGGGTATTTAGGGTTAACACATGAAAAGCAAAGCAATGTGTAAAAGCTACAATGAGCCCTAGAAACAATTTGTACTATCAATGAGAGAAGGGAGATCACTGTGTACAGAACTGTGAAGAAAGGCCTTGAAGTAAAGGTAATGATTTAGGCTGGCTGGCCATGAAAAATGATAGGGTTGGATAGGCAGAAGAAAGTGGGCAAAGTAATCCAGTGAAGAAAACAACATGATCAAGGCTTAAAGGGAAAAATTAGCGAATAATAAAGCGAGCCCAATGGAAGCATGCTGGGAACTTGTGGGAGGTAAGAAAGATTGCATGCAGGCTGGAGCCAGATCACTAGGCAGAGAAGCTTAGACAGTTTTTTCTGTGGTTAGTGGGAAGCTATTGGAATTTCCGAAATAGAGAAACAACATAATGAAATCACTGGTAGTGTATAGTTTAACTAAAGGAGGAAGGAGGAGGAAAGTGAAGGAAGGAGCATTGTGGCTCATACCTCAGGTGATGAGTGCATCCACTAAGGTGGTGGCCATGGGACAGAGTATAAGGAATGTAAGTATACACATGATATGGAACCTAACTAGACAGCAGAAATGAAAGAGAAGAAAGATTAATAAAGGAAAAGGACTCTTGAGGTTTCCAGATGAGGTCAACAGCATCCCAAATTAGAGAGCAAAAGAGAGAGAGAGAAAGAGAGAGTGTGTGTATGTGTGTGTGTGTGTGTGTGTGTGTGTGTGTGTGTGTACTTAACAACAATATGCCCAGCTAGGTATTTGGAACAATCTTATATGGAAAATCTTGTGCCCTTTGTTCATTATGTTCTAAACAAGAGGTAAGACCGGAAAGAATGAATGCTATGGTGATGATGTTTTAAGTAATTTAATAAACTACAGATATTACAAATATACAAAATAAGTGTTTATAACAATAATAGCTATTTATTTTGTGCCTACTCTGTGCTAAACATTTGCCATGTATTCTTTTATTTAGTTAAATAATGCAACCAAAAGCAATCACAACAACCCTGTGAGGAAGATATTTTCCCACTTCACAGAAAAGGAATCTTAGCAGGTTATGTGTACCCTGCTAAAGAGTAAAATGGCTAGTCAAGGACAGAGGTTGCTGTATAACTGAGATGTTTCTGACTCATATTTTTTGCCCAATTCTGAACATTCTGTATCTGTGGTCATAGGTAATAGGGGCCATTTGGTACAAAGAAGCTGCACTTATAGCAGTATTTCTAGTTTGAAAAAACGCATATCGTCCAGTAACAAATTTGTTTAAATTTTTGTTACTAGACATAGAACAATTATAGGAAAGATCTGTTCTAGGATATCTGATTTTTTTATGGTATGAATAAATCATTAAATTATATGTAAAATCAGTCTGATTGAAGCAAAATAGTCCAAGAAACTTAAGACATAAAAAGAGAGGGCTGTGGCTGTATAAATACATACCCAGCATGTCTCTAAGTTTGAGTGGGTTGTAAAGTGTCTTTGTCAACTTTTTTTTAAACTGCAAAGCCATAATGTATTGCTTGCTTATTCTCCCCCTCATAAATAACCCGTTAGGACACAAATAATTTATAACTATATTTAACAATTGGAGAAAAGTGGTCAGTATACATTGTGAACCAGAGAACCTCCAAAAAAGTCAAATATGATGCTGCTTTGCTGTTTGAAACTCTCTGTCTGTAAAATGGGGAAAATAATACTTGAACCTACCTCCTAAGGTAGAAATGAAGTCTAAATTAATACACATAAAGCATTTAGAAAAAAACCTTGTACAAAGTAAGCACTTAATGTTGCATGAGATTATTAAAGTCATGTGTCACGTAACAATGTTCCAGTCAATGACAGATCACATAATCTGAAGGTGGTCTAATGCCTTTTCTATATTTAAATATGTTTAGATGCACACTTACTATTGTGTTACAGTTGTCTACAGTATTCAGTATGATAACATGCTCTATAGGTGTTTGTAGTCTGTGAGCAATGGGCTATATCATATAACCTAGATGTGTTATAGGCTATACTATGTAGATTTGTGTAAGTGCACTCTGTGATGTTTGCACAGCTACAAAGTTGTCTAATGAAGCATTTCTCAGCAAATATCCCCATTGTTAAGAGACACATGATTGTATTTACAAACCAACATCTGTAGCTGGAAAGTTGTTTGTAAGCTAGCCAGCCCTTTCTACTCTACTCCTGTCTGTGGATTTAGCTCTTTATTTCACAGCCTTCTATATCAAGCCTTAGGCCCTGTATGTATTGCTTTTGCCTTTGTAAACCTGTCTGACCCTCCACTGTCCCCCCTGAATCAGAGTTATTATCCTGCCCCTCCCAAACCCCTAGAATTAAGGGATGTCATACACTCTCTGAACTCTTTGGGGCTGATTTATGTCTCAGTTTGTATTAATTTCTTTTGAAGGGGAAAAGAAAGAGCCTTCAAAAGGTGTACAGCTACTATTGCCAAGTAGCAACTTTTGGCGTAGTGTTTAGAAATTAACTTAATTAGAGATGAAGAAGAGTAGAGAAAGACCAACAGAAGATGAGTGAGGAAGTAGATGGAGCTGAGAAAGGTCTAAGAAGCTTTGATTTCCCTATTTTTTCTCCTTTGTTTAAAAAAAAACAGTTTCATAGTTGACTCTGAGTGAAGAATCCCTTGTTGTATGGTAAAATATTATGCTGATGAGCTATATGAATAACTACTTGTTCTTAAGTTGAGATTTGTAACTTGGAGGATATCTGTGTGACATTCTAGTAAGCTATCAAAAACATTTTTTGAAATGAATAATTAAATAAATATGCCTTTTAAAAATAGAAATTATTGAGATTTTACGAATTCAGCTGAATTGAAAAGTCAGTCCGAAATTTGAATCTGCTTAATATATTTCAAATTAACTTGGTTTTGTTCTAGATGTTTTTGTTGAAAAAAAGAACAAGACTCTTAATTGGTTGAGAAATTTTGACTGCGTCAAATTACACATTTTAAAAGTAGTAATTTACTGGGTAAGCATAATGTATTCATGTATTTTTATCTTTTCCTGTGTAACAAAATAAATGAATAAAATCTCTGATGCCACCTTGCTTTCCTAATGATAAATGAACACTGAAATTTCTGAGCTTCAGGACTAATGTTTTTAGGGCTAATTTTCAGCCACCTTATGATCAATTGCATTGATTTTTTAGCAGTGGGGCGGGGGGACAAAATTTTGTTTCAGAATCCACATCCTTATTTCTTAGTCTCCATTTAAAGATATGATTTATATCACTTTAACCAACTTGGGCTGGTGCTATGTAGGTTGGGAAGGAAGTTTGCACCTTGAAAGTAGCTGACTTTTCATATCTTAGTAGAAGGATGTAGAATAAAGTTAGCATTTCTGATTTTATAACCCACTATCCTAATAGGGAACTGTGAAAAATACGAAAAGAGAAAATATCTTTACCCAGTATCAGGACCTAATAGTCTCTTTGTAGGCTCTAAGTTATATTGTTGGCTCCAGGATGGCTCTGACTGGTAGTTTCGGTCAGTTTATTAAAAATTGGTAAAGTAGGATTTCTTAAATTTTTCTGTTTTAATTTGAAACATATAAATATACTTTTATTTACCAGTCTTTTGACATAATAACCTTTGCTCAGTATCTCAGGAAGCCATTCATTCTTTTGAAAAAGTAGTTTTTATATGCATCACAGATTTCTGGACTCATTGAGACTAAAGGGTGAATTCTGTAGACATAGCCATTCAACTTAAAATATTTTAATTCAGAAAAGTGTTTCATGATGGAACAGCCAGCACTTACTCCTTTTTCAAGGATTGGGTAGAATGTGAAGAAAAATGCTGGTCTTCTAAAGCAACTTTTGGAGTAAAGAGGATGATCAAAATAAATTTTACCAGAATTGTGAATATAGTAGAACTTGTTAGTCAGTTCAGAAGCAATCATGGAAAACCATGGTTATTCTTCTTATTGGCATTGGTAGAAAAATATGATGAAGAAATCGGAAATTTAAGATACAGACTGTTCCTCAATAGAGGTTGAAAGTAGGAACTCATGTATTCAAATAAAATTTAAAATAAGGTTGAAAATATTTAACTATAACATGTTAATAGCAGAACAGGGACTCTAAGTATTTGTGTATTTAAATATTTTGAGATTATTTTATATTGTAATTTTACATATCATTTGTGTGACTGTATCATCAAAAAGACCATTGAAGGCCATGTAAGGTACTTGTGACGTAAGATTTTTTATTAGTTGTTATAATTACTACATAACATTTTTCTGCTGTTTGCAATGTTTATTGAATTCAAGTTTAATAACTGTATGGTTAGCCTCTTCCTAGAGAATCAGGTCTATTATTTATTATGCCAGTTTGAAATATGTTGAGTATTTTTTTTCCTCAGTCAATTCTTAGTGTTTTTCCCTGTGTTCTCTGTTTGTACTTTTCTTCAATCTGGAACGGCTGGTTGAGTATCCTGCTACTATCTATTCTTCAACACCCCCAGCCCACTGTATGTAAGCTGGCTATATTCCAGGCTGTCACCTTTAGTGTTCTCCTGTAGGACACATAGATATCGTTTACTAAACTTCTCACCAAGCCATGTGTAATAGCTGTGATCCAAATTTCAGAAGGTTTGTAAAGTAATGTTCTTCAACATTTAGTGTAGTCTGGAGTTTGGTATCATGTTAATACCCAATAACTTCTTGATTTTATTCTCTAGTATTAATCAGTGTGCCATTGCACAAAATGATGCCTGTTTTTTTTTCTCATGAAAGTGTTGGGTTGTAAGATTTCTTTTGTGGAAGCTGATGTGGGGCAACTGTTGTTTTGAGGATTTACTTTAATCTATCAGTTGTGAAAGTATCCATGATTAATTTCATGTCATCTCAAGTATAAAGTGTCAAGAGCACAATTATTTTACAAACAAGAGATTTATTAGACCAAGGATTTTTTTTTATGTTGTTTAAGCTTTTCTGATTACAAAAAAAAAGAAACAAAGAAAGTCAGTCCACTATGCCTCCTTTTGGCAAAAGAGAATTTATTGGAATGACGCACATGGATTGGAACCAGAAAACAAACAGGAACAGAGACTGGCTGTTTTTTGTACCTCTGCTATTCTCTCTTAGCTGGTCAGTCTTTTCTATATTCCTCCAAAATCTGGAAAGACCTCTGATTGACTTACTAGGAAGCATCAATGTCCAACATGCCAAGCCAACTAATACATGGCTACTCTAATTGCAGATGGGCTACCTCTTGGTTGAGTGCCTGCCTCTGCTCTAATCCACAGCCATTCCCACACAAAGAATAATAGCAATGTTATGGGGACCATGAGTGGGCAATTTATATAGAAGGGAACATTAGATTTGGCAGCTATGATAATGTGCTTAGCAGCATTTCCCGCAGACCTTTGCATTTTTCCCTCTTCAGGCTTTTTTCCCCTTCAGTAAAGCTTCTGAGCCATCCCTGCTCATTGCTTTCATTTTTTAACTTCCCATTCATTTGTCAATTTATTTTTATAGTCCCTGCCACTACCATTACCCTAAATCTGTTGTCTCAGCTGTCCTCAAGATTTCATAATTGCCCATTTCAGTTAGGCACATTTTAGGCCGAACTACTCTTTATTATTTAACATTATTGACCATTTTTTTCTTGAAACTTTATCCTCCCTTATTTTTAACACATCACTTTCTTCTGGATTTCTTATCTCTTTGGTCATTCATTTTTAATCTCCTTTGCCAGCTCACATCATACATGCCAATATTTCCCACAGTTCTCTCCTTATATTATCAGGTGTGTCCAATCTTTTGGCTTCCCTGGGCCACATTGGAAGAAGAATTGTCTTGTGTCACACAAAAAATACACTAACACAAACTATGGCTGATGAGCTAAAGAAAAAAAAATCACAAAAATTTTTTAAATGTTTTAAGAAAGTTTACAAATTTGTGTTGGGCTGCATTCAAGGCCATCCTAGGCTGCATGCAGCCTGTGGGCTGTGGGTTGGACAAGCTTGTTGCAGGTTTTCTGTTGCTACATTACAATAACCCTGTTAAAAAATTTACAATTTTGTCATGCAAAGCATACTTTTGCCTAGTGAGCATTGGTTCCTTTTTATAGTTACTCACCAATCATGTTGATATAACTCAGTCTAGTATTTTCTTCAAAGATGCCCTCTTCTATACAGTGAGGGTATCAAAATATGCCTGTTCTTCTGAAATTTGAAGAAAGTATTTTACGTTGTTCATTTCATTGCCTTTATAATTGATGGGAGGGTTTGTTCATTCTCATTATGCTTTAGACTTACACCTGAAATAGCTGTTAACATTTGGTCATTGCCTGGCTCAGGCTGCCATTCCTCTTCATTCCCTGTTATTACTATCTCTGTTCAAATTTCATGTCTCCCAGTAAGCCTGGTTTAGCTTCCAGTATTCCTGCCCTTTATTCTGTTCCCTAGACTGCTACCTTAGTGATTTTTTCTAAAATACAGATATGATAATGTCATTTCTTGCTACCATAGTGATTTTTTTCTAAAATACAGATACGATCATATCATTTCTTGCTTAGAAGTCCTCAATGATTTTTCCCTATCTCCGTGCAGGATAGAATCTGTACTCTGTAGCCTGAAGGCTTCATAATATGGCCACTACTTACCTTTCTAGTCATATCTTGCTAGACCATTCTCCCTTTCTGATTCTGTATTCTAACTACGCTGCTCCCTAATTTCTACTGTTGCTTAGTCTTAGATGACATCCATGTCAGTTGCCAATGAAAAAATTCCCTCTATGTGTTAAATTATTGTGGATATTTACAGTTAAGTTAACCAAGGTCTGTTGCTGAGGGACCATTTATTATATAAGCATGGCTAACCTTATTTTACAAATCGTTTACTTTCCTATAACTTTCAAATTTGTGTGTCCAGTTTGGCATTTGTTCCCACTATTAAGATTTTCTGACAGCACAAAACATACAAATAAGCAAACTTAGCTCCAGACATTAATAAAATTCTTACTTAAGCATCCTAATATATATAATAAGGAATGATTTACTTTTTCAAATATGTAACCTGTTTAGATTTCATTTGCCTAATCAACACAGTAGTTTTGTGTACTTGAACAAATTGCTTTATCAATATTATGCAATTACATAATATACTATTTTTTAGAAAGATAACGTGTATCACTGTCTTACTTCTCTTTTCAGTTTTCTCTCTTTGAGACTCTACGTTATAAATCCACTAGACATTGTAACTGATAGTTGTTGAAAAACTTAATTGAATTTTTAATTTTTATCATTTGGAGATCCCACAAGTGAACTAAGCAATATTCTTTGAGACCTCCTTTTATTAAGAAAAGGTGAAGGAAGGGGGAAGAAAAGAGAAGAAAATGTTAAGGCTTTCCTGGATGGCTTAGGACATTAGAAGTTTCCCTAAAGTACAATTCGTTGTTCTGCTTATGTAATTTTTCTCTGGTTAGGTGAATTGCTCCTAAAGCAATTAAATTTAACTCATAAAAGCAGAGATTACATGAAAAAAGGCTGATGTGTTTAACACACCTACTGTCACATGGTACGCCCTTAATTAGTGACAGCTGCTAAAGTGAGAGACTGTAATATAAGTGTTAAGAATATAGATTTCATGGTCCTTCAAACTGGAATTTGAATCCTGGCTTCCCATTTATCGGCTTCGTGAACATGGGCATGGTAATTCAATTTCCCCATCTATAAAATGGGGTGTAAATACATATGGGAATGTTACAATGTGTTAAAGAAGCAACCATAGTAGGAGGTATATAACAAGTAATAAATAACGTGTTTCCTAACACAGAAATATTAACCCAGATATTACTGAGCTGAAATCTAGCCAAGAATCAAGTAGCAAGCAAAAACAAAACAAATTATAATAAAATCTATGAACAGGCAAAGATGTCACACCAAAAAAATACATATGTTTCTTTACTCATGGAAGTGTCCCTCAGGTTCCCATTTGGTGCCCATTTCGTCTCCATTGCTTGTTAGTCAGGTCACTTCAGGTGAGTCTCAGATAGTTCCACTTTTCTTTCTGTGAAATAAAGGAATTAATAATTTCTAAAAGTCTCTTAATTCCAGAGACTTTTTAATTCTATGTGTATAGTATCTGAAATTTATTGTCTTTGGGCTCTTTTATACTAATATTTTTAAAAATAAATTTAAAGTATAGCGCCTATGCACAAGATTCACTGTATGACAATCTCTGTGATGAATTTCTAGTCCAGCATGAAGGGCCAATATTAGAATGATTATAATTTCAGTGGAACAATTTGAATAAATTACAAGAATAAATAAGAATGATTGGTTTTGTAGAAATGTTGAACACTGGAAAAAGCTTCAAAAGCAAGTTATGATAGGCTATTCTGCAGTTACAAATTAACCCCAAGTTTCAGTGTTTGAAAACTGTTAACATTTTTTATTGCAAATGGTATAGTCTAACATTGGTCACGATTGGCTCTGTTTCACATAGTCACTCAAGAACCCAAGCTAAGATGCTGTAACAACTCAGCCCGGATAGTTGCCACAGTTGAAAAGAGAGAAGAGCTAGAGTTTTGCCCTAGTCTTAAATGCACTGATACTTTCTGACCCAGAAATGACAGATGTAATTTCCACTTGTGGCCCATTAGAATTAATCAGATGGCTCTACCTAACTGTAAGAGAATGGGGAATTTAGTGAGCGTAAATGCTTCTGCTATGTTATATGAGTGAATTCTGAAAAGATAAATGGCAGTCATTCTGGTGAATTAAGGGGGAGATGAAAAAGAAACTCTTCCTGTACTGTGGAAGTGAAGACATTACCTTTAGAATTAAAAAGTAGATGTTAAAGAAGTTAACAACTATATTCTCCTGAGCATCTGGAAGCTGGAACATAGTATAAAAAGATCTCGGAGAGCTGAGAATAAGCTCTAAGGCAGCTCTATAGCTTAATCTTGCACTTCAAAGTATGTGTAAAGATTTTATATATAATTACAAAATACTGATTAATTAAATATGTACTATGAATTTTATAGAGTTGTTATTTCATGTAAGATGTGTTAATGGATAGATTCTGTGTTTTAGAAGATTGCTGTTACCTGTGCCTAAGGATCCCAAAGTTCTTAGCACTACTGAAAAAAACAATGCTGGTATACCCAGTCACAGTGTTTAGAAAAAAATAAACTCTAAAGGGTTATCTTTTTACCCGAACTTGTAAAGTTGCATCAGATGAGAGGATAGCCTTCAGTGAATCAGCCTGTAAAGAATCACATGCATGCTGTTTATTAAAAATAACATTTATGGAGGTCACAGAAATAGTATTATTTAAATACATAGTTGAAATAGTAGTTAACATTATGGAGGGCGTACAATGTGCAAGGAACAATGCTAATTATATGCATTATTTCTGTTAAATTTTACAATAACTTAAGATAGGTACTGTTATCCCCATTTCCAAACTTCTCAATTTGTAAATGATTAGATGATAAGGCCCTTGCAGTTAAGTCCTAGAAAAGGTAGGTTAAATTTATATACATTTTATTATCTGTTTATCATCAAATTAAAGTCTCTTATAAATGTTTGTGATTTTGCAATAAAATAATTTAAGTATAGGTAGTAGGAATTAAATAGCAATGTTAACTTTTCTGTTTTTAGGGTTTGGACAAAGGAGCCAAAGGCCAGATTTCCACTTTCAGCAGTTTTATTTCAGCTGTTAGCCCGAAGAAAGAAGCCGCTGAAAACAGAAGTTCACCTGCACATCTCGTTTTCCCTAACATCAAGAATGGTAAATAATTTTTAAATATATTTTGGCTGAAAGTATATTATTAAATTATTTTAAAAGTAGACATTAATTATTCAGTATTGTTCTGATAGGTCTAGTTAATACAACAAAAAGAAGCCGTATACATATTTACCAGAAACAGCAAAATCTTTATTTTTAGGTGATTGTTACCTAGAGTAAGAGAATGAAATACAAAACTCGCGACTAATAAGCAAATTTGATTAGAGAGGTGGCTACATTATAAATAAAATAAATATACATATATATTTTATATATCTATTATATAAATGTATGTATGCAAATGTATAGTAGATATCCCATATTTGAGCACTAATCATTTAGAAGACTTTATGGAAAATATATGAAATACTTAGAAATAAACCTAAAAGGAAATGTGTAAAATCTATATGGAGAAAGCTATAAAACTATTATCTAAAGACCAAAAGGTAGTTTGAATGGAAAAGCTTACCATAAATATTGCAGAGATGTAACATAGGTAAAAAGATAAATGGAAAGAATGTACAGTATTTATAGTAGTGATATTTGAAGCAATCTAATTAGATTAGTTAACTAAATTATGTTAATCTATATTGCAAATACTATGCTGCTGTTAAGAATATCATATGTATGTAAAGTGACTAAGAGAAATGTTCACAATACATTGTAAAGTGAAAAAAGTAAGTAACATCATTATAGGTAGAATATGACTCCAACGTTTTTAAGTGCAGCGAAACCTTTTGTACTTTGAGCGTAGAAGGGTGCTCACCAATCTTTTAATAGCTTCCTCAGGGAGGTAAAATTGTATATATTATTGTTTCTTTATGTAGCTCTATACTGTTTTATCACAGGAAATGTACATTACTTAAATACTTCTAAGTGCCCCTCACCTTGTAACATGACAAACCTTCAAAGATTTAAATGCCCCTCACATCCTAAGCAAATAAAACAAACCTAGAAATATTTAAGGACATAGTTTCTGGTAAATTACCCATGTCCATAAGCTGCATGTTGTATAAATTATTCTTACACAGAGATTTTCTGTTTGACACTCTAAGCCAGTGCTAGACCTATTCTACAGTCTTACAGGTTGGTGTTTATAATACTTCATTTTTTAACATTTGCTTTTGATAACTTGTTTCTTTTGTTTGCATACACACACACCCCTTCATCATGCCAATATTGCCCCAAGGAGGCACCTTTGAGTTCACACTCTGATTTCTATCTACTCCATTCTTTCTATACTAATATCTTGATCTCTGAAGTCAGTTTGCCAACTTATATGCCTACAAGTTTTTGAGTGGCTATATTGACTCTGAATATCGTCCACTTATTTGAGCTTCTGCCTCATCTGTGTCTCAGATATCTGCGTCCTTCTCATCTGTGCTAGTCTTATGGAATATAGACTTAGCCCCAACCTGAACTTGGGGTATTTGCATACGTGACTTTGACTCTAGATGAGTAGACCTTTTAGCGGACTTCCTTTATCTTATTGGAACTCCTGGTACTGAATTCTCCTAGGTGTTCTATCTGGATGCCACCTCAATTCAGGTGTGGCATGAAGTTCATTTGTTAGGGGCACTGTGGAAGTAATTCTTTTATTGAATAGAAAGTTAGACTACATCTTCCAAATGTAAGCATGTTTATAATTACTTGATCTCTTGGGAAGCCACTCTTACTTGCCAATAAGAGTTTTTTCTCAAAGATGCCTTATTCTTGGCAGTTATTAAAATTTTCCTCCCTCTTCTATGGTAGCAGGACCTATGCTAGGTATTCTCTAACAGCTTGTTTCCCCGTCTCGTCTTCAAGTAGTATTAGGGAAACTGCAAAAACCCAGCGTGGGTTCACCTAACAGCTGAGGAATGCCTTTGCTACCTGTAGATCACATGACTAGGTATGCCTGTCAAATTGGCTGTCCTTTTAAAAAGATGTGAAAAGTGTAGGAGTTTTACCTACTATAACAGCTGCTAGTGGTGATACATCTTCAGAGAAACAACCTGCATGGTAAGTGATAGAGGAGAGGAGGTTAGCACTATATCCTCTCTTACACTTTTGTATCTTTCTAAAGTTATGATGCCCCTTTCACACTTGAAACATTTTTAAGCAGCACAGAATATCTTTAAAAGAAATGAAGCAATTCTTCCCCCAATTTTTAAAAATATCATTTCAGTCTAGGTAGTTCAGAAAAGAGTAGCTATGAACTCTGACATTTACATTAGGAGCAAGCTCATAGCCAGCTCAGCCCATTTCATGAGTTTAGTAGAACCTTGATATGACATAATGAAGTCTGCAGTTTTTACTCACCTTGGATAAAAGCATCTTGTGATCTTTGTCACTCTAAAATAGCCAGGGAAGAACAAGTGGTCTTCAGCTGAAATAACGATGGGATCTGTGTATGAGGCCTATGCTCTTCACAGATCAAGTACCACAGATTTTCAGTTTCTCTAAAAGCAACTTGAGGGGCAGCTGTTAGACAAAACCTGGCACAGGGCTTGCCATTTGGGGAAAGCAAAGGACTTGCCACATTAAGATTTCTACCTTAGAATAATTATTTTCAAGGCCCAGATAACTCCATCTACAGGTTTCCTTAGAGAATTGACTCACTTTAGACTAAATCTCTCAGATCTTTCCCTTGGTCAGAGTGGGAAATTTGGATTTGACTTTTCTTAGCTCTTCCTATGGGAAGAGTTATTTTTTTTTATATTAAAGTCAACTTTTTATTGAATAGGTAACACATTTTCAGAAATGAAAAATGTAAGAATAAATACGTTTCAGACATCTCACTTTCACTCTCTTTTCTGTTGTCTCTTGTATTCTTTCCTGTTGTTTTTTTTTAGGCAAATGCAAACAAATATAAATAAATATTCTCATTTTCCACCTTTGGTGGGTAACTATGTATACATCGTCTAGAACCTTGCTTTTTGTTCAGTTGGTGTATTCTAGATATCTTTCTGTATCAATACATAGAAAGCTTTATTATTTTTTACAAATATATTCCATCAGATGGAATATATTGGATATACATTGTTACTGGAGTAAGTAAACTGGATTTATTTACTCAGATTCCTATTAAAAGAAATGAGTTGTGTTCATTATTTTGTTATTGTAAACAGTGCCACAATGAATGACTATACATATATCGCTTTGTTCATCTGCAAGTGTATCTATAGGATATTTCTAGAAGTGGGGTTGTTGGGTCCAGGAGTAAATGCATGTACAGTTCCTTGAGTTTGAATCCATCTGTTTGTTTTAAAGACCCAGCATGTGGTACATGTAGTCTATACTCAGTTAATAATTTACTGAACGAGGTGATGAATGAATGGAAGGCACTTTTTCTGGGTTTCCGGCATGTTTATCCTGTTGGAATATCAAACCGATCTCAAGGCTGTAATAAGTTCTGTAAGATATGTCCAGATTAAGACGTCTATTCATAAAATAAGACTTTATAGAGAGGAGACTTTCAAAAGTTTTTATAACTAGGCTCATAAAAGAACATTTCACTGATGCTTTTATCAGTTTTACAAACACATACATCATTGAACTTAGTAAAAAGTACATCTCCAAAATCTAATGAATGTATTTGCTTTATTTGGCTCTGATGGCTAAAGTCCTGTGAGTCAGACTTTTTTTTTCATCTTTCTTCCTTTCTCTCTCCCACCTTCAATTTTATTTTTTGCCAAATGTTCAGAAAAGTCATCCTATAGACAATGATGTAAACACCACTTGTTATGACTAATCCATTCTGGTCTTTCCTCGTTTCAGCTGCCTGCCACTATTGAAGTAGTCATAGGCAGTACCAAAGTACTAAACTGATACAGGGATCCTTCAAATTGTAGCTTGTTTATTATTACATGCCTGGCACTCACACATTGTCAGTTAAGAACTGAGTCTTTGACTCAACTCCTACCTATAACTGCCGGTGTGACCTTAAACAGATAACTTAGCCCTCTTGTTTCTTACTGTGACCGAACATTTGTATAATGAGGAAATTGGGCATGTTGAGTCGTAAAGTGTCATTTACACCTAAGTTTTATTATTTAAATGGTTAATTTCCTAATATATTGATTTTGCTCGATGCTTGTTGAATTTTTTTTCTTTCTTTGAACGTCTTATAGTTTACTAGCTCCTACACCCGTGTGAATTTAGTTTTTCATTTTATTATTTGTTTTTATACATAGTATAAGATTTGGCATTGTTCAACAGTCGGAATAACAGAGGTTTTGTAGCTTTTCAAACTGGGTTTGAATTCTGGCTCTATAACATATAAACTGTACAATCCTAAAAAATGTGTTTAACTTCTCTGTGTTTATTTTCTCATTTGTAAAATTGGATAATAAAGAAGCTACCCTATGAAGTTGTAAAGATATGAATGAAAGCATTTAAAAATATTTAATCCTATGTCTTAGGAAGTTTAATACATGTTATGACAATGTATATATATTGTGGAGGAAGGTATTATGATAGGGCAAGAACATTACTCTTATCTCAGCAACTGATGGCACACATTTTAAAAGTCCAAAATGTGTTACACATGCAGAAGATGATAATCAACATTTCTATACATCTTAATAATAAAATTAAAACCCAAGAACTCAGCACTCAAGAGCACTGCTGGCACTGTAAAAGCCCCAGGGAGCCCACCCCAATCACATTGCCCCACCCTTCTGTCCAGAGGTTAACTATTGTTCCCATTTTTATAGTTCCCTCCGTGTGAATGAGTCCTGAGAAACAAAGGACACCTCTTGGGACATCTAGCAGAGCTGCAACTGAGACTATTAGATGTCTGTCAGAAAGAGCCCTCCAACTGTCAAGAGTACTATAGGTTTAATCTGTAAGGTGAACTGAGTGTCTTCAGCTGAGTCAGCAGAGAAAGAAGTGAGCAGGGACTTCATGACATCCCTGGCAAGCCAGGAATAAGAAGTAGGCTCACCTGTACACTCTTTATTTAGTTTTTAAAAAGAGAGTACAAAGGCAGTCAGGGTCTTGGTGATGACAGGTGTCAACATTACTAAATTTCAGGCCATTCATTCTAGTCTGTATGGAGTGCAGCTCTCACCCCAGGCCACTGTGATTCCTGTTCCTTTAAATCAGATATCTCTCTACCTTTGTATCTGTCTCTCTGGAAGCTTGTTGAGCCATGTCTTGTCTTGGAGGTTTTGAAATTGCAGTGTTGTGCCTTGGTGTGGGTATGTATTCATCCCTTGTGCTATATACTCATCTAGCAGCTTTATGGCCTGAAATTCCAGAAAATTTTATTGAATTATTTTGTTGATGATTTTCTCTCCTCTGTTTTCTCTATTCTTTCTTTCTGGATCTCCTATTATTCAAAAGCTAGACTTTCTGGGCTCCTAATTTTCTTAACATTTTTACTTGTATTTCCCTTCTCTTTTGCTTTATGATTTAGGGAATTTTCTCAAAACTTTTCTATTGAGTATTTTATTTCCACTATAATGCCTTTAATTGTGAAGAATTTTTTCCCCTCTGAATCTTTCTTTTTAATGGTACCCTTTTATTTCATGGTTGTACTATCTTCTATTCCTCTGAGAAAGCTAGTAACAGGTTTAAAATTTTTTTCTTCTTCCTGCATGGTTTCTGATTCCTCCACGTTGCTTTTGTCTGTTTTGGTCTCTGTCCTCTGTATTGGAGGCTTTCATCAGAAGTTTTGTAGTCTTTGATTTTCTGCTCATAGTTAATAGTAGGCAACTAAAATGGATAATTAGAAGGTAAGGCATAAATAAGATTTGTCGACCACAGCTTTATTATGAGGTGATATGAGTGGCCTGTTGATTGGGGAACCCTGATGTCCATATCTTCAGTTATTTCTTCTTAGCCTAATCAGATTCCCCATGAAAGTGTCTTCCAATCTTCTGTCCAAAGGAGGGGCAGGGTAAGTGTTCTGTTTGTTGGAAGAAGGAGATTGGGAGTCTCTCTTGATTGGTCAATCAGTTAGTATTCAGTAATTAGTTGTTTACTGCCCCTATGTCTTGGTATAGTTCTTATAACCTCATCTGTGTCTGGCATTCACTCGTCCAAAGCACCTGTTTCACCCTCTCCAAATAATAGGAATTTACAGACTTCTCCTTGTGTAGGGATGGAGGAGGGATAGTTATGTAGTGGCAAGGGAGAGATTTAGGGAACTTTTTGTTTAGTTTTTACTATAGTTCTAATTTTTGCATCCCCCCTTATATTCCCAGTTCTGATTCTGTGCCCCTTAAGAATTCTGCAGTGTAAATCAAGTTACTTTTCATTTTTCCTTATTGTGGCTTGGTATTTAGCTATTTCAGGTCTACTAAACGCATTTTCATTGACATCTCTGCTTTCTAGTTTTTTACCTTTGAGGCTCTGGCTATTTTACCTGTTATGTTTGTCTTTATAGATTTATATCTTTGAAACAACAACAGAACCTTTTACTGTAGTTCCAGTGAAATTTCAGGAGGAATTAAATGTGCTCAGTCTGCCATCTTAACCCCAAAAGCCTGCATTTGTTTCTTTGTTTAACAGATAAGGAGTATGAGATTCTGAGAGATTATGTGATTTCTGTTTATATGTGTTCCAGTATCTATTGAGTATAGTAATAAACCACCCCAAAACCTGGTGGCTTAAAATACCAGCAATGTTTATTTTATTCACAAATACATAATTTCTCTGGGGATCAATGGGGACAACTCATCATTGTTCTCCTGAGCATTAGCTGAGGGGGCTTGAATACTGAAAGCTGTACTCACCTGAAGGCTTGCTCACTCCTTTGCCTGCTGATTGATGCTGACTCTAGGCTTGGACCCTAGATGAAACACCTACATAAGGCCTTTTCAGGTGGCTCCTTGGCTTCCTCACAGCATGGTGACTGAATTCCAAAGACAAACATCCTGAAAGAGAGAGCCAAGCACAAATGTTGTTGCCTTTTAATAACCTAGTCATGCAGCTTCACTTCTGCCACATTTGTTGATTAGCAAGGAGTCATTAAGGATGGCTCATATTCAAAGGGAGGAGAATTAGACTCCATCTTTTGTTGGGGGGAGTATAAAATAATTTATAAACATAATGTAGATCCAGAAAAAGAAGACAAATTTGTTTGGTTAGTTGTTTATTTTTTTAGTTTAGTTTTGTTTGTTTTAGAAATTTTCTTATACCATGTTCTAAGGCAGAAATTCATAATTAAAAATCTGTTTTCTATAATAGACAGTGTATGCATTGTAAATTTCCATACGTGCTGAATTCCACTATTACAGGTCATTATATAGGTTACACTATTAGAGAATTTTAAAACTTTTTGGTAGGTTTGTAAGTCTTTTCCATTTTGTTCTTAAATAGTGTAGAGATGAAAGCAATCTTAAAAAATGATCTAAACTAGTGATTTTTAAACTTGTTTTTGTTTTTGATTGTGACAAAACACTTAAAAAATATAATTTTTTAGAGCATAATTATAGTAAGCTGAGTTACTCTGAGTAAACCTATTCATTCAGCCCCCATTCCCCTGAGGTGGCCCTTGAAGTTCTTTTTTGAAACCTTAGGAATGACTGACTTAAGCCATCCTCTTTTTTCGTTTCTTTAAGTTCTGGGATACATGTGCAGAACATGATGGTTTTTTACATAGGTATTCACATACCATGGTGGTTTACTACACTCATCAACCCATCATCTACATTAAGTATTTCTTCTAATGCTATCCCTCTCCTAGCCCACCACCCCCTAACAGGCCCTGGTATGTGGTGTTCCCCTCCCTGTGCCCCTGCATTCTCATTGTTCAGTTCCCACTTTTAAGTGAGAACATGCGGTGTTTGGTTTTCTCTTCCTGTATTAGTTTGCTGAGAATGATGGTTTCCAGCTTCATCCATGTCCCTGCAAAAGATATGAACTCATCATTTTTTATGGCTGCATAGTATTCCATGGTGTACATGTGCCACATTTTCTTTATCCAGTCTATCATTGATGGGCATTTGGGTTGGTTCCAAATCTTTGCTATTGTGAACAGTGCTGCAATAAACATATGTGTGCATGTGTCTTTATAGTACAAGATTTATAATCCTTTGGGTATATACCTTGTAATGGGATTGCTGGGTCAAATGGTATTTCTGGTTCTAGATCCTTGAGGAATTGCCACACTGTCTTACACAATGGTTGAACTAATTTACATTCCTACCAACAGTGTAAAAGCATTTCTATTTCTCTACATCCTCTCCAGCATCTATTATTTCCAGACTTTTTAGTGATTGCCATTCTAACTGGCATGAGATGGCATCTCAATGTGGTTTTGATTTGCATTTCTCTAATGACCAATGATGATGACCTTTTTTTCATGTTTGTTGAATGCATAAATGCCTTCTTTTCAGAAATGTCTGTTCATACCCTTTGCCCACTTTTTGATGGGGTTGTTTTTTTTTGTAAATTTGTGTAAGTTCTTTGTAGATTCTGGTCACTAGCCCTTTGTCAGATGGATAGATTACAAAATTTTTCTCCCATTCTTTAGGTTGCCTGTTCACTCTGATAATAGTTTCTTTTGCTGTGCAGAAGCTCTTTAGTTTAATTAGATCCCATTTGTCTATTTTGACTTTTGTTGCCATTGCTTTTGGTGTTTCAGTCATGAAGTCTTTGCCCATGTCTGTCCTGAATGATACTGCCTAGGTTTTCTTCTAGGGATTTTATGGTTTTAAGTCCTACGTTTAAGTCTTTTATCCATCTTGAGTTAATTTTTGTATAAGGTGTAAGGAAGGGGTCCAGAAACAGTTTTCTGCATATGGCTAGCCAGTTTACCCAATATCATTTGTTAAATAGATAATCCTTTGCCCATTGCTTGTTTTTGTCAGGTTTGTTGAAGATCAGATGGTTGTAGATATGTGGTGTTATTTCTGAGCCCTCTGTTCTCTTCCATTGGTCTACATATCTGTTTTGGTACCAGTACCATGCTGTTTTGGTTACTGTAGCATTGTAGTATAGTCAGAAGTCAGGTAGCATGATGCCTCCATCTTTGTTCTCTTTGTTTAGGATTGTCTTGGCTATCTGGGCCACTTTTTTGTTCCATATGAGATTTAAAGTAGTTTTTTCTAAATTCTATGAAGTAGGTCAATGGTAGCTTGTTGGGGATAGCATTGAATCTATAAATTACTTTGGGCAGTATGGCCATTTTCACAATATTGATTCTTCCTATCCATAAGCATGGAATGTTTTTCCGTTTGTTTACATCCTCTCTGATTTCCTTGAGTAGCGATTTGTAGTTCTTAAAGAGGTTCTTCACATCCCTTGTAAGTTGTATTCCTAGGTATTTTATTCTCTTTGTAGCAGTTGTGAATGGGAGTTAACTCATGTTTTGGCTCTCTATTATTGGTGTATAGGAATGCTTGTGATTTTTGCATATTAATTTTGTAACCTGAGACTTTGCTGAAGTTGCTTGTCATAAGCTTAAGGAGATTCTGGGCTGAAATGACAAAGTATTCTAAATATACAATCATGTCATCTGTAAACAGAGACATTTTGACTTTTTTTCTTCGTATTTGAATACCCCTATTTCTCTTTCCTGATTGCCCTGGCCAGAACTTCCAATAATGTGTTGAAATAGAGTATTGAGAGAGGGCATCCTTGTCTTGTGCCAGTTTTCAAAGAGAATTTTTTCAGTTTTTGCCCATTTGGTATGATACCGGCTTTGGGTTTGTCATAAATAGCTCTTTTATTTTGAGATATGTTTCATCAGTACCTAGTTTAATGAGATTTTTGACATGAAGAAGTGTTGAATTTTATCGAAGTTCTCTTCTGCATCTATTGAGATAATTGTGGTTTTTGTCATTGGTTCTGTTTCTGTGATGGATTACATTTATTGATCTGCGTCTGTTGAACCAGCTTGGCATCCCAGGGATACAGCTGACTTGATTGTGGTGGATAAACTTTTTGATGTGCTTGCTGGATTTGGTTGGCCAGTATTTTTACTGAGGATTATTTCATTGATGTTCATCAGGGATATTGGCCTGAAATTTTTCTTTGTTGTGTCTCTGACAGGTTTTTGGTATCAGGATGATGCTGGCCTTGTAAAATGAGTTAGAGTGGAGTCCCTCTTTTTATATCGTTTGGAACAGTTTCAGAAGAAATGGTACCAGTTCCTCTTTGTACCTCTGGTAGAATTCGGCTAGGAATCTGTCTGGTCGTGGGCTTTTTTTGTTTGGTAGGCTATTAATTACTGCTTCAATTTCAGAACTTGTTATTGATCTATTCAGGGATTCAACTTCTTCCTGGTTTAGTCTTGGGAGGGTGTAAGTATCCAGGAATCTGTCCATTTCTTCTAGATTTTCTAGTTTATTTGCGTAAAGGTGTTTATAGTGTGCTGTGATGGCAGTTAGAGTTTCTGTGGGATCAGTGGTGATATCCCCTTTATCATTTTTGTATTGTGTCTATTTGATTCTTCTCTCTTTTCTTCTGTATTAGTCTGACTAGTGGTCTAACTATTTTGTTAATGTTTTTGAAAAACCAGCTCCTGATTTCATTGATTTTTTTTTAAGGGATTTTCATGCCTCTATCTCCTTCAGTTCTGCTCTGATCTTAGTTATTTCTTGTCTTCTGCTAGCTTTTGAATTCGTTTGCTCTTGCTTTTCTAGTTCGTTTAATTGTGATGTTAGGGTGTTGATCTTAGATCTTTCCTGTTTTCTCCTCTGGGCAATTAGTGCTATAAATTTGCCTCTCAACGCTGTTTTAGCTGTGACCCTGAGATTCTGGTACATTGTGTTCGTTCTCATTAGTTTCAAAGAACTTATTTATTTCTGCCTTAATTTTGTTATTTACCCAGCAGTCATTCAGGAGCAGGTTGTTCAGTTTCCATGTAGTTGTGCGATTTTGAGTGAGTTTTTTAATCCTGAGTTCTTATTTGATTGCACTGTGGTCTGAGAGACTGTTTGTTATGATTTCCATTATTTTGCATTTGCTGAGGAGTGTTTTACTTCCAATTCTGTGGTCAATTTTAGAATAAGTATTATGTGGTGCTGAGAAGAATGTATATTCTGTGGATTTGCAGTGGAGAGTTCTGTAGGTATCTATTAGGTATGCTTGGTCCAGAGCTGAGTTGAAGTCCTGAATATCCTTGTTAATTTTTTGTCTCATTGACCTGTCTAATACAGACAGTGGGGTGTTAAAGTCTCCCACTATTATTATGTGGGAGTCTAAGTCTCTTTGTAGGTCTCTAATAACTTGCTTTAAGAATCTGTATGCTCCTGTATTGGGTGGATGTATATTTAGGATAGTTAGCTCTTCTTGTTGCGTTGATGCCTTTGCCATTGTATAATGCCCTTCTTTGTCTTTTTTGGTCTTTGTTGGCTTAAAGTCTGTTTTATCAGAGTCTGGAATTGCAACTCTTGCTTTTTTTTTTTTTTTTTTTTTTTTTTTCTTTCCATTTGTTTGTTAAATAATCCTCCAACCCTCTATTTTGAGCCTAGTCTTTGCATGTAAGGTGGGTCTCCTGAATACGGCACACCCAAGGGTCTGAACTCTTTATCCAGTTTGCCAGTCTGTGTCTTTTAATTGGGGCATTTAGCTGGTTTGCAGCCAGTTAATATTGTTACGTGTGAATTTGATCCTGTCATTATGATGCTAGCTGGTTATTTTGCCCATTGGTTGATGCAGTTTCTCCACAGTGTCAGTGTTCTTTACAATTTGGTGTATTTTTGCAGTGGCTGCTGCCAGTTTTTCCTTTCCATGTTTAGTGCTTCCTTCAGGTGCTCTTGTAAGACGGGCCTGATGGTGACAATCTCTTAGCATTTGCTTGTCTGTAATGGATTTTATTTCTCCTTCACTTATGAAGCTTAATTTGACTGGACATGAAATTCTGGGTTGAAATTTTTTTCCTTTAAGAACATTGAATGTTGTCCCCCACTTTCTTCTGACTTGTAGGTTTCTGCAGAAAGATCTGCTGGTAGTCTGATGGGCTTCCCTTTGTGAGTAACTCAACCTTTCTCTCTGCTGCCCTTAATACTTTTTCCTTCATTTCAACCTTGGTGAATCTGACAATTATGTGTCTTGGCGTTGGTCTTCTAAGGGTATCTTTGTGGCGTTCTCTGTATTTCCTGAATTTGAATGTTGGCCTGTCTTGCCAGATTGGGGAAGTTCTCCTGGATAATATGAAGAGTATTTTCCAACTTGGTTCCATTCTTCCCATCACTTTCAGGTACACCAATCAAACATATGTTTGATCTTTTCACATAGTCCCATATTTCTTGGAGGCTTTGTTCATTCCTTTTCATTCTTTTTTCTCTAATCTTGTTTTTATGCTTTATTTTATTAAGTTGATCTTCAATTTGTGATATCCTTTCTTTGCCTTCATTGATACTTGTGTGTGCTTCATGAAGTGCTCATGCTCTGTTTTTTAGCTCCATCAGGTCTTTTATGTTCTTCCCTAAACTAGTTTATTCTAGTTAGCAATTCCTCTAACCTTTTTTCAAGGTTCTTAGCTTCCTTGCATTGGGTTATAACATGCTCCTTTAGCTCAGAAGAGTTTGTTATTACCCACCTTCTGAAGCCTACTTCTGTCAATTCGTCAAACTCATTCTCCATCCAGTTTTGTTTCCTTGCTGGCAAGGAGTTGTCTTGCTGGTGAGGAGTTGTGACTCTTTGGAGGAGAAGAAGTGTTCTGGTCTTTAGAATTTTCAGTCTTTTTGTGCTGGTTTTTCCTCATCTTCGTGGATATATATCTACCTTTGGTCTTTGATGTTGGTGACCTTCAGATGGAGTTTTTGTGTGGACATCCTTTTTATTGATGTTGATGCTACTATTTCTTTCTGTTTGTTAGTTTCCTTCTAACAGTGAGGCCTCTCTGCTGCAGGTCTGCTGGAGTTTGCTGGAGGTTCACTCCAGACCCTGTTTGCCTCGGTATCAGCAGCAGTGGAACAGCAAAGATTGCTGCCTGTTCCTTCCTCTCAAAGCTACCTGCCAGATGCCATCCTGAGCTCTCCTGTATGAGGTGTCTGTCAACCCCTGCTTTGAGGTGTCTCCCAGTCAGAAGGCACGGAGGTCAGGGACCCACCTGAGGAGGCAGTCTATCCCTTATCAGAGCTCAAGCACTGTGCTGGGAGATCCACTGCTCTCTTCATAGCTGGCAGGCGGTAACATTTAAGTCTGCTGGAACACCCCACAGCCACCCCTTCCCTCAGGTGCTCTGTACCAGGGAGATGAGAGTTTTATCTATAAGTCCCTGATTGGGGTACTGCCTTTCTTTCAAAGATGCCCTGCCCAGAGAGGAGGAATCTAGAGAGGCAGTCTGCCTACAGCAGCTTTGCCTAGCTGAGGTTGGCTCCACCCAGTTTGAACTTCCTGGAAGCTTTGTTTATACTGTTAGGTGAAAATCGCCTACTCAAGACTCAGTAATGATGGACACCCCTCCTCCAACCAAGCTTGAGCATCCCAGGTCAACTTCAGACTGCTGTGTTGGCAGCAAGCATTTCAAGCCAGTAGATCTTAGCTTGTTGGGCTCTGTGGGGGTAGGATCTGCTAACTAGACCACTTGGCTCTCTGTCTTTAGCCCCCTTTCTAGGAGAGTGAACGGTTCTGGCTTGCTGGCATTCTAGGTGCCACTGGGTATGGAAAAAAAAAAAAAAAAAAAAACCTCTCTCAGCTAGCTCAGTTTCTGCCCAAATGGCCACCCAGTTTTGTGCTTGAAACCCAGGGCCCTGGTGGCGTAGGCACCCGAGGGAATCTCCTTGTCTGTGGGTTGCGAAGACTGTGGGAAAAGCATGGTATCTGGCCAGAGTGTGCCATTTCTCAGGGCACAATTCCTCCTGGCTTCCCTTGGCTAGAGGAGAGAGTTCCCCTACCCTTTGTGGTGCTTCCCTGGTGAGGTGATGCCCCACCCTGCTTTGGCTCACCCCCTGTGGGCTGCATGTACTGTCTAACCAGTCCCAGTGAGTTAAGCTAGGTACCTCAGTTGGAAATGCAGAAATCACTACCTTCTGAGTTGATACCTCTGGGAGGTGCAGACCAGAGCTATTCCTATTTGTCCATCTTGCCAACCACTTCCTCTTCTTTCATTTTATAGTGTCTAAACTGAGGCCTAGGGACTTTCATTTGTCTACTAAAGTTAACAGATTTCACAACTCAGCCAGCAATAGGACCAGTCCCATACTTACTTAATTAAAAATTATTTATGCTGTGGGTGGCGGCTCACACCTATAATCCCAGCACTTTGGGTGGCCAAGGCAGGCAGATCACCTGAGGTCGGGAGTTTGAGACCAGCCAGACCAACGTGAAGAAACCCTGTCTCTATTAAAAATACAAAATTAGCCAGGCATGGTGGTGCATGTGTGTAATTCCAGCTTCTTGGGAGTCTGAGGCAGGAGAATCGCTTGAACCCAGGAGGTGGAGTTTGCGGTGAGCTGAGATCACACCAATTCCACTCCAGCCTGGGTAACAGGAGCAGAAGTCCATCTCAAAAAAAAAATTATTTGTAATGAAACTCAAGGTACAGCATTTTGCAAGAATGTGTATCCAGCAGCAAACCTTTTTATGTCAGTACTTCCTCTGTAGCAGTAGAGGGATAAGGAAGGGAAAACTGAATATCCAGTCTCCGTAAAGACTCTTACTTACCTCCAAAACTGCTATTGCCATCTATGCTGGCTAACCAGGAACAGTTGTCAATCTCCTAATCATGTGGCCAATTTAAAATGTCAGTCTTTGTTTTGGTGGCTGTAGTTGTAGAAAGTTTCATATTCCCAGTTTCCAACCAGAGTTGTGATGCCTATGAAAACAGTGAGCTCGCAAAATTTGGCTAATAATCTCACACCCTTGTATATAGTTATATTCTGATCTTCACATTTTTCAATATATTGGCAACCCCCACCACAGCCCTTATTCTTCTTATGTTGGCTTCTAGTGTTTTACTTAATGTTTCTAAGCAACCAACTAAAATTGGCAACGGTATATTAAAAGAAAGGGAAAATGATTACTGCTTATCAGTTTAGCACAGTGTTCCTAAGTATGCACTGAATGAATGTCAAATAATAGATTTTCAATGATAAATATATTTTTGCTTTGTTCACTGTATTACGGTATTCTATATTGCAGAAAAGTTTGCATATGATAGAACAGAGATTTGCCTCTATTTATAATGTCATTTTGAGATTTAATTAGTCTCTTATCATCATAGTTATTTATTTTCTCCTTTTGAATTATATTTTAATAACCATCTGTGAGAGCAGACAGAAAGCCTGTCTCTGGAAACAATGCCTTGATATTCAGAGACTTGAGAACAGCTATGATCTGTTATATTTCTTTTTCTTAATAGCTGAATGTTACATCCTGTAGTTTGGTTTTCATTCACTAATCTGAGCAAAGGATTCTGCCTTTCTTTCTAATTCATGTTCCATTAACATAGTGTGTTAAGATTCTGCATGACTCTTCAGTTTAAGTTACCTTTTCAATTAAAAATAAATCTAATCTGGGCTTCTGGTTTCTAACCTTACCCTATAATCCTCTTGGCCTTGGAATTACTATTTCTCTTATGTAAGAATCTGCCCACTCTCAGGCTCTGCCAAAATCCAGTTCTCTTACTAATTCAGATTTCACTCATCCACCTCAGCATGGTATTAATAAAATGAGTGGGTATAAAACTGTATATATGTTCTGTGTGTGAATAAGTTAATTTATATTTGAATGAATCTGTTTGTATTTAATTGTAGGTGCTTATAGCCAGGTTGGAAAAAAATGTGTGGGAAGGGATAAGAAAGGGTAAATAAGCCTGGTGAAGAGGAAGAAAAACTGTAGAGGAACCACAAAAGATAATAGTAATACAACTGATGTTGAAGAGAGGAGATGACTATTATTTATATATTTTCTGCTGAGATGCCCTTTTCTTCCCCTTTAATAAAGATTTCCAAGTATAATCTATAAGAAGTCATTTGTGGAGATATCTAATTTTGTAACTGGGTTTTTTCTTGGGTGCTGGTGAGGCACAGCTCCCCCGAGAGAATGCTGTGGGTTCTTGGTCTCCAGCCTCTTAAAGAATAAGCGATGGGACCACTGCAGGTGCACCATAGGCTCGTAAAAGTAAATATCAGACCCAAGAAGTGTTGCAGAAAGGTGATTTTATTTAGGTAGAGAAAAGAGAAGAAGAGAAAGACTTCCACAAAGAGTATGGAAGGGGGTTCCAGAGGGGAAAGGCAGCTCCCACCATGTGGGAGGGGATTCCAGAGAGCTGGAAATCTGCTGTGGGTGAAGGAGCAGGGGAATTTATCCTGGGAGAAATTTCCACCTTCCCCAAGACCCTGGGCCAGTGAAAGTAGTTCCTTAGAACTTCTGCTGGAGTAATTGACTTTTAGTTTCTTCCCATGCCCACAAAATTCAAACATAAACTGTTAAATCTCCTGGATGGATAGAGATGGGAGGGGGGCATGCTGCTGGGAAATTCTTGCCCTTAAAACTACACCCCCCCATGGATCCAGAAAGAGAACACATTCCCTCAGTTTTACTTACTTATAAACTGAACGTCTGTCCACTTTGTGTTTATAGTACAAATTACTAGAAATTGGGTATTTCCATAGTTAATGAAGGATATAAAATTAACTATAAAACAAGTATATTTAATGAACTGTTCTATATCATCAGAAACCATGGAATAGTGTTTCTCAGTATGGTGTACAGAATAGCAGCATCAGCATTACCTGGGAACATGTTAGAAATGAAAATTCTTCCCAAGTAAATGGGAGGCTGTGGGCACAGTTTCAGCAGACTTAAATGTCACTGCCTGCCAGCTCTGAAGAAAGCAATGGATCTCCCAGCACAACGCTCAAGTTCTGCTAAGAGACAGACTGCCTTCTTAAGTGAGTCCCTGACCTCTGTGCCTTCTGACTGGGAGACACCTCCCAGCAGGGGTCCTCAAACATCTCATACCAGAGACCTCCAGCTGGTGTCTGATGGGTGCCCCTCTGGGACGAAGCTTCCAGAGGAAGAAACAGGCAGCAATCTTTGCTGTTCTGCAGCCTCCGCTGCTGATACCAAGGCAAACAGGGTCTGGAGTGAACCTCCAGCAAACTCCAGCAGACCTGCAACAGAGAGGCCTCACTGTTAGAAGGAAAACTAACAAAAAGAAACAGAAAGAAACAGCATCAACGCCACTTTTACTCCAGAGGATCAGAAGTTCTTGCCAGCAAGGGAACAAAACTGGACAAAGAATGAGTTTGACAGATTAACAGAAGTAGCCTTCAGAAGGTGGGTAATAAACTCTTCTGAGGTAAAGGAGCATGTTCTAACCCAATGCAAGGAAGCTAAGAACCTTGAGAAAAGGTTAGAAGAATTGCTAACTAAAATAACTGGTATAGAGAAGAACATAAATGACCTGCTGGAGCTGAAAAACACAGCATGATATCTTTGTGAAGAATACACAAGTATCAATACCTGAATCAATCAAGCAGAAGAAGTAATATCAGAGATTGGTGATCAACTTAATGAAATAAAGCCTGAAGAGAAGATTAGAAAAAGAATAATGAAAAGAAGTGAACAAAGCCCCCAAGAAATATGGGTCTATTTAAAAAGACCAAACATACGTTTGATTGCTGTACCTGAAAGTGATGGGGAGAATGGAACCAAGTTGGAAAACACTCTTCATGATATTATCCAGGAGAAATTCCCCAACCTAGCAAGACAAGCCAACATTCAAATTCAGGAAATACAGAGAACACCACAAAGATACTCCTTGAGAACAGCATCCCCAAGACACGTAATCGTCAGATTCACCAAGGTTGAAATGAAGGAAAAAATGTTAAGGGGAGCCAGAGAGGAAGATCAGGTTACCCACAAAGGGAAGCCCATCAGACTAACAGCAAATCTCTCTGCAGACACCCTGCAAGCCAGAAGAGTGTTCAACATTCTTGAAGAACAGAATTTCATATCCAGCCAAACTAAGCTTCATAAGCGAAGGATAAATAAAATCCTTTACAGACAAGTATATGCTGAGAGATTTCATCACCACCAGGCCTGCCTTACAGGAGCTCCTGAAGGAAACACTAAATATGGAAAGGAAAAACCAGTACTAGCCACTGCAAAAATACACCAAATTGTAAAGAACATCGACACTGAAGAAACTGCATCAACTAATAGCCAAATAACTAGCTAGCATCATAATGACAGGATCAGATTCACACATAACAATATTAACCTTAACTGTAAACTGCCTAAATGCCCCCATTTAAAAGACACAGACTGGATTTCCGCCAAGATGGCCAAATATGAACAGCTCTGGAGTGCAATTCCCAGCGAGAGCAATGCAGAAAGCAGGCGATCTCCACTTTTCCAACCAGGGTACCAGGTTTATTTCAATGGGACTGGTGGACAGTGGGTGTAGCCCAAGGAGGGCAAACCGAGGCACGGCAGGGCAGTGCCCCACCTGGGAAGTGCAACTGGACAGAGGATTGGGGACTCTTCCCCTCTGGTACTCTGGTTCAGACACTGCACTTCTCCTATGGCCTTTGCAACCCACAGAAAAGGAGATTGCCGCCAGGCTGAAAAGCTCTGCGAGTTACTAGCACAGATCTGAGCAGCAGCTGCAGCTGGCACTGCTGGTTGTTGGCACAGATCGGGGCAGATGATTCGACTAGCATCGAGAGAGCCTGCAGGATGGAACTTCCTGCTCCCCAGAAAGAGGGAGCTGAAAGCAAGTAGACAGGTGATACAGCTTGGTGGATCCCACCTCCAATAAGACCAGCAAACTGAAGCCCTCTTGCTTGAGAGTTTCGCAGCCACCACATCAGTTCAAGCTTGAACCAGGATAATTGAGCTAGGAGTGGGGAAGAGCGTCTGCCATAGCTGATCTTACCTGTGTAAACAAAAGCCAGAGGAGGCTTACGTGGCAGTTGGACTGAGCCCATGGCAGGCCAGCAGCACCTCTGCAGGCAGACAAGGGACAGACTGACTCTTCAAGTAACTCCCTGACCCCTGCATAACCAAAAAGATGCCACATACAGGAGAGATCTAGCTGACAACTGTCAGGTACCCTTCTGGGATGAAGCCACCAAAGGAAAGATTAGGCAGCAATACTTGATGTTCTGCAGCCCCCGTGGGTGATTCCCAGACAAGCAAGGTCTGGAGTGGACCTCCAGCAGTCCTATAGCCAAGGGGCCTAACTGTTAGAAGGAAAACTAAAAAACAAAAAGAAATAGCTTCAACATCAACAGAAAGTATGTCCACTCAGAGACCCCATTAGAAATCACCGACTTCAAAGATCAAAGGTAGATAAATCCACCAAGATGGGAAGAAACCAGTGCAAAAGGATGAAATCATCAAAGACCAGAATGCCTCTTCTCCAAGGGATCACAACTCCTCACTAGCAAGGGAACAAAACAGGATGGAGAATGAGTTTGATGAATTGACAGAAGCCGGCTTCAGAAGGTGGGTAATAAACTTCTCTGAGCTAAAGGAACATGTTCTAACCCAATGCAAAGAAACCAAAAACCTTGAAAAGAGGTTAGACGGAATGCTAACTAGAATAATGAGCTTAGAGAAGAACATAAATGACTTGATGGAACTGAAAAACACAGCACGAGAACGTTGTGAAGCATACACAAGTTTCAGTAGCCAAATCGATCAAGCAGAAGAAAGGACATCAGAGATTGAAGATCAACTCAATGAAATAAAACGAGAAGGTGAGATTAGAGAAAAAAGAGTGAAAAGAAATGAACAGAGCCTCCAAGTAATAGGGGATTATATGAAAAGACCTAATCTACTCGTGATTGGTGTTATCTGAATGTGATGAGGAGAATGAATCCAAGCTGGAAAACACTTAAGGATATTATCCAGGATAACTTCCCCAGCCTAGCAAGGCAAGGCCAACATCCAAATCCAGGAAATACAGAGAACACCATAAAGATAATCCTCAAGAAGAGCAACCCCAAGACACATAATCATCAGATTCACCACAGTTGAAATCAAGGAAAAAATACTAAGGGCAGCCAGAGACAAAGGTTGGGTCACCATCAAAGGGAAGCCCATCAGACTCACAGCAGATCTGTTGGCAGAAACCCTACAAGCCAGAAGAGAGTGGGGGCCAGTATTCAACATCCTTAAAGAAAAGAACTTTCAACCCAGAATTTCATATCCGGCCAAACTAAGCTTCGTAAGTGAAGGAGAAATAAAATCCTTTACAGACAAGCAATTGCTGAGATATTTCATCACCACTAGACCTGCCTTACGAGAGCTCCTGACAGAAACATTAAACATGGAAAGGAATAACCAGTACCAGCCACTGCAATAATGTACCAGATGGTAAAGACCAAAGATGCAATGAAGAAACTGAGTCAACTAATGGGCAAAATAACCAGCCAGTAACAAAATGGAAGTATCAAATTTACACATAACAATATTAATGTTAAATGTAAACAGTGTAAATGCACCAATCAAAAGACACAGACTGGCAAACTGGATACAAAGTCAAGATCCATCAGTGTGCTGTATTCAGGAGACCCATGTCACATGCAGAGACACACTGCATAGACTCAAAATAAAAAGATGGAAGAAGAATTTACCAAGCAAATGGAGAGCAAAAAAGAGCAGGGGTTGCAATCCTAGTCTCTGATAAAACAGACTTTAAACCAACAAAGATCAAAAGAGATAAGGGCATTACAGAATGGTAAAAGGATCAATGCAACAAGAAGAGCTAAGTATCCTAAATATATATGCACCCAATACTGGAGCACCCAGATACATAAAGCAAGTTCTTAACAACCTGCAAAGAGACTTAGACTCCCACACAATAATAGTGGGAGACTTTAACACTCCACTGTCAATATTAGACAGATCAACGAGACAGAAAATCAACAAGGATATCCAGGACTTGAACTCAGATCTGGACCAAGCAAACCTAATAGACACCTACAGAACTCTCCATCCCAAATCCACAGAATATACATTCTTCTTAGCACCACATAACACTTATTCTAAAATTGAATAACATGCTCCTGAATGACTACTGGGTAAATAACAAAATTAAGGCAGAAATAAATAAGTTTTTTGAAACAAATGAGAGTGAAGACACAACATACCAGAATCTTTGGGACACAACTAAAACATTGTTTAGAAGGAAATTTATAGCACTAAATGCCCACAGGGGAAAGTGGGAAAGATCTAAAATCAACACCCTAACATCACAATTAAAATAACTAGAGAAGCAAGAGCAAACAAATTTAAAAACTAGCAGAAGATGAGAAATAACTAAGATCAAAACTGAAGGAGATAGAGACACGAAAAACCCTTGAAAAAAATCAATGAATCTGGGAACTGGTTTTTTGAAAACATTAACAAAATAGACTGCTAACCAGACTAAGGAGAAAAGAGAGAAGAATCAAATAGACATAATACAAAATGATAAAGGGGATATCACCACTGATCCCACAGAAATACAAACTACCATCACCGCATATTATAAATATCTCTATGCAAATATACTAGAAAATCTAGAAGAAATGGATAAATTCCGGGACACATACACCCTCCCCAGACTAAACCTGGAGAAGCAAATCCCGGAATAGACCAATAGCAAGTTTTGAAATTGAAGCAGTAATTCACACCCTACCAACCAAAAAAAGCCCAGGACCAGTCAGATTGACAGCCATATTCTACCAGAGGCACAAAGGGGAACTGGTACCATTCCTTCTGAAACTGTTCCAAACAATAACGTTGCTTATCAGCTTAAGGAGGGACTTAAGAAAAAAAGAGGGACTACTCCGCAACTCATTTTGTGAGAACAACATCATCCTGGTACCGAAACCTGTCAGAGACACAACAAAGAAAGAAAATTCCAGGCCAGTATCCCTGATGAACATCGATGTAAAAATCTTCAATAAAATAACTGGCAAACCGAATTCAGCACCATGTCCAAAAGCTTATCCACCAGGATCAAGTTGGCTCCATCCCTGGGATGCATGGCTAGTTCAACATACACAAATCAATAGACGTAATCCATCACATAAACAGAACCAATGATTATTAAACAAAACGACATGATTATCTCTGTAGATGCAGATAAGACCTTTGATAAAATTCAACACTCCTTCATGCTAAAAACTCTCAATAAACTAGGTATTTATGGAACATTTCTCAAAACAATAAGAGCTGTTTATGGCAAACCCACAGCCACTATCATAGTGAATAGACAAAACCTGGAAAAATTCTCTTTGAAAACTGGCACAAGACAAGGATGCCCTCTCTCACCACTCGGTTTCAACATAGTATTGGAAGTTCCAGCCAGGGCAATCAGGAAAGAGAAATAAGGGGTATTCAAATAGGAAGAAAAGATGTCAAATTGTTTTTGTTTGCAGATGACATGATTGTATATTTAGAATACTTTGTCATCTCAGCCCAGAATCTCCTTAGCTCATGATAAGCAACTTCAGCAAAGTCTCAGGATACAAAATTAATGTGCAAAAATCACAAGTATTCCTATACACCAGTAGTAGACAGAGAGCCAAATCGTGAGTGAACTCCCATTCACAATTGCTACAAAGAGAATAAAATATTTAGGAATACAGCTTACAAGGGATGTGAAGGACCTCTTCGAGGAGAACTACAAATCACTGCTCAAGGAAATAAGAAAGGACACAAATGGGAAAACATTCTATGCTCACAGATAGGAAGAATCAATAACATGAAAATCGCCATACTGCCCAAAGTAACTTATAGAGTCAGTCCTATCCCCATCAAGCTACCATTGACTTTCTTCACAGAATTAGAAAAAACTACTTTAAATTT
>CAUYLG010064927.1:0-29471 GCA_963573385.1 Cacajao melanocephalus | reverse complement strand
CTAATGATTGTTTCTTTTGCTGTGCAGAAGCTCTGAAGTTTAATTAGGTCCCATTTGTCTATTTTGGCTTTTGTTGCCAATGAGGTCTCTTCATTTCATATTGTCTCTGACCCTTTCAGTGCAAGTCTACATTGTTTTGCTAATACAATTCTTTTAAAAGTGTTGTGTCTCTTCTGTAGATCTCACTGAGGTTCATGCCTTTAGACAACTGTCAAACCCACACATCTGTTTGAGAAAAGCCTGTCTCTCCCTTGGGGTTCTGCTGAGACTTCTGTCAAGGACAACTGTAAGTGTCTTAGAAATCCTACTGTTTAACAAAATATTCTGAGGTGTCCCTTTGATTTCTTTGAAGATTTTATAGCCATGATGTCATATCCACACCCTTGGCTTCATCTTTAGGCCCTCTTCCTGGCTTGAGGCTGCATTTGCTCTTTGCCTGGAAGCCGTGTATTAGTTTTAGCATCATATGACATCTGGAGAAGCTGGGCATTTTTACAACCCAAGGTCTGGTTCCTTTTTATTTAACCATTTTTCTTTTGACTTATGTCCCTTCTCTCACATTTTAGTATAAGCAGCAAGAAGAAGCCAGGAGGCAGCACCTTCAACAATCTCCATAACCAAATATCCCAGTTCATCTGGTACATTTTCTACTTTCCACATGATTTCAGGATACTTTCTGCTTCAACCTCCCTCCTCTCCTGCTCCATACCTCTAAGAGTATGGGTTCCTCTCTGATTTCCTAATATTTCTTTTTGGGATGTCCAGCCTCCAAGCCATTGTTTCTGTGGTTCCTGTTGCTCATCTGCCTTCTCTATTTTAGCTCCCAAGTTCAGAACACACCACTTTCCCATGCAGGTGCCTGACACTTGGCCAGTTATCCTACAGATTGCATGGCACACCTTCCACACACAGGGCATGCATTTGGCCTTGGGGACTTCCCAAGAGAATAAGCTAGTTTTTCATGATCCAGAGGGAGAGACATGTTAATCAAGTAATCCCAGAAGCAGCGATAAAATTGCAGTTGAAGGCCGGGTGCAGTGGCTCACACCTGTAATCCCAGCACCTTCGGAGATTGAGGTGGGCAGACGTCAGGAGTTCAAGACCAGCCTGGCCAACATGGTGAAACCCCATCTCTACTAAATATATAAAAATTAGCCAGGCATGGTGGTACATGCCTGTAACCCCAGCTACTCGGGAGGCTAAGGTAGGAGAATTGCTTGAACCTGGGAGGCAGAGGTTGCAGTGAGCTGAGATTGCACCATTGCACTCCAGCCTGGGTAACAGAGTGAGACTCTACCTAAAAAAAAAAAGAAAAATTGCAGTTGAGAAAAGTTCATGAAGAAAAACTACAGACCTCTCTGGATCACATAATGGAGGAATCTGTCCCAGTAAGGCTGCAGTTAGGGAAAGCTTCCCTGAAGTCGTGGCATTTTAGTAGGAACTTCCTGAAGTCGTGTCATTTTAGTAGGAACTTCCTGAAGAACTAGTGGGGTTCTCTGAAGGAAGACAAACAGCATATGGAAACTTTGTGAGTTGAGAAGGTCCACAGATATGAGGGACAGCAGGGAGACCTGCAGGCTGGAGCCTAAAGAACAAGTGGCTGAAAACAGGCAAGATGGATCGGCAAGGACAGGCCACCTCAATCCTCAGTGCCCATACTGGCTTATGTGAGCAAAATACATGCATTAAGCTATTCAACAAACATTCGTTTAGCAACTACTACAAGCCATCAGCGTGTATTGGGGATATAACAGTGAATACATCTCACAAATTTCCTCTTCTCAAAGAGCTTACAGTCTAGTGGGAGAGACAGATAATGAACAAAGAAACAAGGAAATATCAGATACACAATAAGTGCTGTGAAGGAAATGGAACAGGGCGATATGACAGGGAGTGACTGAGGGACTTCCTTAGTTTGTGTGACCTGGAACAGCCTCTCCAAGGCTCTGATATTTGATATGATACGGGAGCAAGCTCTCCAAGAACCCTGGAGGCAGACAGGTAAAGGCAGGGGCTGCAGCAAGCCTGTTGTGTTCAGGTATTGAGCAGAGGTCCAGGTGGCTGGGGCTCAGCAAGGGGGACGCCTCAAAAGAAGGCTTAACAGGGCACAGAGCAGTCCAGTCGCAGGTGTGGTGGGAAGGGTATTACAGGAGAAGGAGCCGCGTGGGCAGAGGCTTGCAGTCAAAAAACAATACGCAGTTACCACTCGCGGCATTCTACAGGGCCCTGCCTGAGAGGGGGCCATCCCTGGGAAGCCGGGGAGGGGTCTGCGGCACCTGGGCTGGGTGGAAGGGAGAGGGAGAAGGGGAGTTGCAGAGGCGGGTAGGCACTGGGCAGGCGGGAGCGTCGCTGTCCACCCAGATGCGAAGCGGCTAAGGGGCCGTCTCTCCAGGTGGCTGCAAATTCCCGGAGGGCAGCGTCTCGTTTGACTCTGCTGTGTCCGTAGCACATGACAGGTACTTGGCCCATCAAGAGTGAGTGAGTGAGTGAGTCACCGGCTTGGCGAGGGTCTCCTCTGACCCACTTAGCCTTGCCAGTGCTCAGAACTGCCAGCCTTGCTGGGTGCTTGGGCCTTTTCAAAGCCCTGGGAATTCTCCAAGGGTCCACAGCAAGTGTTCTTGACCTAAGTGGGAGTGAGCGCAAGCCCCTGCAGGGTAGGCGCTTACACAGCATTTATAGGCCCGCCCGGAGAGGCTGCGCTGCGGCCCCGCCACAGTCCCGCCGCCAGTGAGCGCTGCTCCCACCCACCCGGCTGACTCTCTGCCCGCCCCGGGCCCCTCCCCTCGCGGGCTCCGTCCTTAACTAGAGCTCGCGAACAGGCGGGGACCGGTCCCACCTCTTGGCTACCAGGGCGGGTCTGCACCATCCCCAGTTCGCGGCTGCGGCTCACAGAGGTCCAGCCTGCCCTCGACCCCTGCACCTTCAGCGCGCGGTGAGTTTCTGCGCTCCCGAGAGCGCTGGACGCCCCTTGGAAGGGAGGCTGCCCCGGCTGCGACTCCGGGGCTCCGGGGGGCTGCAGAACTCGGTTCGCACCGCAAGAGCTCCTGCGGGGCTCAGGAACACGCCGCTGAGACGCCGGGCTCAGGGTCGGGTCCGCAGTTCTTTGGCGCAATCGAGCCTGAACCTGGCTAGGGGTCATCAGGCTAAAGGACCGCGGCCTGGACTGGCCCGCCGAGAATATGGCTGGCCGCGGTGGTAGGGCCCTTACGGAGCCAGCGCCGTCCTATGGGGTGGGCACTGCTGGCCTGGCTTATGGAAGAGAAAACTGAGGCTTAATAAGAAAAAGGGGCCAGCGGAAGGTGACGCGATGATTTGTGACTGGAGACTACTTGTTTTCTGGACCCCTCAACCCCATTCTGGGACAGGGAAAGGTCTTCCCTGATTGGCCAAATCTGGGGTCCCGGCACGAGGGCCTTTTGTGATTGGAGGGGTCGACGTGAGCGCTCAGGGGCTTCGCTGGAGTCTCAGCTCCCGCCACTGCGCTCCGGTGGGCGGTCACGTGCAGAGGGAGGCCAGAGAGCAGACCCCACAACGTGGCTCCTGGGGCCCCGCTATCGAGAGCTCAGACGCCCCGCGGGCACCTGCCTATGGGAAGAAAAGAATCTTCCCTAAGTGCAGACGGAGACGGAATGTAATCAGTAGTCCCAGACTTGGAGTTCGGAGGCTTGGGCTCTGGTGTCAGGTGACTTTGCTTCCTCCCCACGCCTCCACTTTTCCTTGACCTTGGGCAAGTTTCTTGTATTCTGAATCTTAGTTTCTTGTCTCTAAACTCCGGAGGCACAATAAACAGTAGTGCCTGCCTCCCAAGGTTGCTTGAGAATTACATGGGACTGCCCCACGTCTGGCCCTAAGAAACCCTCGAAGAATGTTGACCTCTTTCTTTCTCTTTCTCTCTCTTTCCTTCTTTCTTTCTCTTTCCTTTCCCTCCCTCCCTTCCTTCTCTCTCTCTCTCTCTCTCTCTCTCTCTCTCTCTTTCTTTTTCTTTCTCCTTCCTTCCTTCTTCTTCTCCCTCCCTCCCTCCTTCCCTCCCTTCTTCCTTCCTTCCTTTCCTCGTTGACTGAGTCTGGCTCTCTCACCAGGCTGGAGTACAGCGGTGCGATCTTGGCTCACTGCAACCTCCACCTCCCGGGTTCAAGCAATTCTCCTGCCTCAGCCTCCCCAGTAGCTGGGACTACAGGCCATTGCCACCACACCCAGCTAATTTTTGTATTTTTAGTAGAGTCGGGGTTTCACCATGTTGACCAGGGTGGTCTCAATCTCTTGGCCTCGTGTTCTGCCCGCCTCGGCCTCCCAAAGTGCTGGGATTACAGGCATGAGCCACCCCACCCAGGCGGCTGCTGTGTTCTTGCTAGCGTTAACGCTTATGGTCATGGGGGAAATCAACAGTGGGGCGTGCCTTATAGAGACAAGGAGAATGAGGCTCAGAGATGGATTTACTCAAGGTTGGCCTGAGGCCTAAGATCCAGAGGGCCAGGCCTCTGGACGTGGCCTGTTCCCTGTTTGGAGGGCTGTGGGAGAGAAAGTGGGTGGAGTGTGACCCCCAAGGGACAAAGTGGCCTCCTGCCTAGTGCCAGACCAAAAAGGCTGAGTGCAGGAGAGGAGTCGGCGTTGGGCCCTCCAAAGGGCAGTGGGAGGTATGAGACACTCTGGACTGGTGCTTGAGCTGCGTTCTTGGGTCCCAGAGCTCCAGCACCAGAAGAGACGGATCAGAGCCGCAGCCCTGCAGGGTAGCTCAGCCCCACAGGGCCTAGAAGCTGGGTCCTTCCAGGCCTGGGCTGGGAATTGGGTAGGAGGGTTGGGAGGCCCAGGAAGCCTCCCAGTGTCCTCACACCACCAAGTGAAAGGACAAATGACTGGGGGAGGAGGCAGAGGCCTGGAGGCCGCCCATATTGCCCACACGGGACTCTGCAGGCTCTTCCCAGCCCCTCTCCCTCACCGGCCTTTCTCTTTCTGGGTCCAAAGGCCAAGCCTGACTGAGGCCCCTCCCAAGGCTCCTGTGCCTAACATGCTCGCTTTCCCTGGACTGTGACAACTGCCCCTTGGTGGCCACCTGGACTCTGCCTCCCTGCAGCCAAAGGCGGGGGGGACATACCCTTTAATTTTTTTTTTTTTTACAAGTAATCATGTACAATATAAAAAAGAACATTCTGATAAGAAAACAAAATAATTACAGTTGTCAACAAACTCTGAAACCCAAAACCCTTTACCCAGTGACTTTCAACATTTCAGTGTAAATTCTTCCAGGCTTTTACCCTGCAGGTAAATACACACACACACACACACGCACACACACACACTTAAGCTCTACAAAATTATAGTGGTTTGTTACTTGTTGGGGTGTTTTGACAGTGTCAGGTTTGTAAAACCCAATATTTACCAATATTTTCTAATAATTTAATGTTTTCTTCTTATATTTGACTTTCAAATGCTCATTTTTAACCCAATTGGACTGTATTTTGGAGTAAGATGTGTACTAGAGAGTTAGATTAATTTACTTATTTCAATTAATAGACATTTTTAGAGCAGTTTTAGGTTTACAGAAAAATTGAGGACAAAGTGCAGAGTTCCATATTCTTAGTCTGTCCCTCCCTCCACACTTTCTCCTATTTTTCTTTCTATTCTTTTCCTTTCTTTTTTTTTTTTTCTGCCTTTTTGAGACAGGGTCTCACTTTGTTGCCCCGGCTGCAGTGCAGTGGCACAAACACAGCTCACTGCAGCCTTAAACTCCTGGACTCAAGTGATTCTCATGCCTCAGTCTCCCAAGTAGCTGGAACTACAGGCATGTACAACCATGCCTGGCTAATTTTAAAATTTTTTTGTAGAGATGGATCTCCCTTTGTTGCCCAGGCTGGTCTTGAACTCCTGGGCTCAAGTGATCCTCTTGTCTTGGCCTCCCAAAGTGCTGGCACTACAGGCATGAACCACTAGGCCCAGCCTCCCCCATTATTAGCATTGTGCATTGATATATTTTTGTTATATCTTTTTTTTTTTTTTAAACAGTCTTGCTCTGTTGCCTAGGCTGGAGTGCAGTGGCATAATCTCAGCTCACTGCAGTCTCTGCCTCCCAGGTTTAAGCAATTCTTGTGCCTCAGCCTCTTGAGTAACTGGGATTACAGGTGCATGACCACGCCCAGCTAATTATTGTACTTTTATAATAGTAGAGACAGGGTTTTACCATGTTGGCCAGGCTGGATTTGAACTCCTGGTGTCAAGTGATCAGCCTGCCTTGGCCTCCCAAAGTGCTGGGATTACAGGCGTGACCCACCATGCCTGGCCAATTTTGTTATACTTGATGACCCAATATTGATATATTAATGAAAGTCCATAGTTTACATTAGAATTTCCTCTTTGTGTTATACATTCTATGGTTTTCACAGAGAATAATTTTACTGACCTGAAACTCTCCTGTGCTCTACCCATCCATCCCCCAGCCCTCCCCGCCCCAACCCTATCCCTGGCAACCACTGGTTACTGTCTTTGTAGTTTTGTCTTTTCCAGAATGTCATAGAGTATGTATGAATCATACATTATGTAGCCTTTCCAGACTGGCTTCTTTCACTTAGCAAAATGCATTTAAGCATCTTTCATGTCTTTTTGTGGCTTGATAACGTATTTCTTTTTATCACTGAGTACTACTCCGTTGTATGGATGTGAATGCACCACAGTTTATTTCTCTATTCACCTGCTAAAGGATATCTTGGTTACTTCCAAGTTTTAGCAGTGAATAAAGCTGCTATCCATATTTGTGTGCAGGTTTTTGTGTTGACATTAGTTTTCTTCTCATTTGAGAAAATATCAAGAGCGATTGATGGATCATATGGTAAAAGTATGTTTCATGTTATAAGAAACTACCAAAACTTTTTCCATAAAGGTGGCATCATTTTTCATTTCTACCAGTAATAAATGAGAGTTCCAGCTGCTACATAGCCTCATCAGCATTTGTCAGTGCTCTGAATTTAACTCTTCTAATATGTGTATAGTAGTATCTCATATTTTACACATATTAGAATTGTTACATTTTAATTTGCAATCTGTAATGACTTATAATTGAGCATCTTTTTAAATGCTTATCTACCATCTCTATATCTTCTTTAGTGAGGTGTCTGTTAATATACTTTGCCCATTTTAAAATTGGGTTGTTTGTTTTACTGTTGAGTTTTAATAGTTCTTTGTGTATTTTGGATAACAGTCCTTTATCAGATATGTCTCTTCTCCCCAACCATGGCTTGTCTTTTCATTCTCTTAACAGTGTCTTTTGCAGAGCAGAAATTTTTAATTTTAATAAAGTCTAATGTACCATTTTTTTCTCCATAAATTGTGCTTTTATTGTTGTATCTAAAAAGTCAAATCTAAGTTTTGGCAGTTACAAATAAAGATGCTATAAACATCAGTGTACAGATTTTTGTGTGATTTTTGTGCAATGCAGATTTTCTCCATTGTCTTGCCTTTGTCCTTTTGTCAAAGATCAGTTGACTGTATTGATGTGTGTTTACTTCTGGGCTCCCTATTCTGTTCCCTTGATCTACTTGACTATTCTTTTGCCAATACAATACTGTCTTGATTGCTCTAGCTTTATAGTAGTCTTGGGGACAGGTAGTATCAGTCTTCTAACTTTGTTCTGCTTCAATATTGTGTTGGCTATTCCAGGTCTTTTATCTCTCCATATAAACTTGAGAATCAGTTTGATGATATCCATAAATAACTGCTGGGGTTTTGACTGGGATTGCATTGAATCTATAGATAAGGTTGGAAAGAACTGATATCTAGACAGTATTGAGTTTCCCTATCCATGAACATGGAATATCTCTTCATTTCTTTATATATTTTTTAATTTTTTCATTAGTTATGGTTATTCTCACATAGATCTTGACATATTTTAGATTTATATATAAGTAATTCGCTTTTCAGTGCTAATGTAAATGGTCTTGTGTTTTTAACCTCAAATTCCAACTGTTTATTGCTAGTATATAAGAAAGTAATTGATTTTTGTATATTAACCATAACTTTACATCCAGCAACATTATGTTTTTTGAGAACGAGGACAATTTATTTCTTCCTTCCCAATCTATACACTTTTCATTTTCTTTTCTTCTCTAATTACATTAGCCAGGACTTCCAGTATAATGTTGAATAGGAAGGGTGAGAGGAAACATCCTTGCCTTATTTCTGATCTTAGGGGGAAAGCTTCAAGTTTCTCTCTATTAAATATGATGTTAGCTGTAGGTTTTTCATAGGTCTTCTTTATCAAGTTAAGTACCCATTTATTACTAGTTTGCTGAAAGTTCTTATCATACATTTTTACATTTTGCCAGGTCTGTCCCACAGACCCTGGCTGATGGATGAAATGAGTACTCAGACACAGGTATACAGCGTAAGAGCAGCTAGGCGACTGCCTGGCTCTAGTGGCCAGCATGCAGCCGTTACAGGTTGGAGCAGCTTGCTTTTATTGAGTGCAGGCACAATGCTGAAAGCCTGAAGCAATACACAATCTGTATATGGTTAACATGCATTGTTCCTTCTTTTAGAGAATTGCCAAATATCTGTATGTAGATATTCTAAAGGTTGTTTCTGGACAACATAAGTAAACAAGCCTGTTTAAGGTAAATTCCCCTTTACTCCCTTGCACATACTCCTTGCCCTCTGCCTCAGGGTCATAGAAAAGCTGCCATCAGCTATTCTCTCCTGGAGCTTTGCAGAGCCTTCTGGACCTTTCAGAAGGCCTGCTCTTTTTCCATATAGCTTCTCCCACGACTCTGGCTGATATCCTACATCTCCCCCTTTTCTGTTTTTTTGCATCAGGTTTTGTTGATTGAAGGGTACAGATGTGTGCAGCAACAGGATTGACAGGTGCAGCGGTTACAGCTTGTGTTCTGGCTTTGCATCCTAGAACCAGTAAATAACATAAGACAAACATGAATATAATTAGTAATCTCTTCGAATCAAGGAGTGACCTCCAGGAGTGGGGATCTATCCAGGAGAGATGTTCTTGCACATCTTTCCATATGGTTGCTTGTTGGGCATGCTAATTGATGGCGTTCAAGGATTCTTGAATTTTAGTTTTAAGTTGCTTTATGTCTGCTATTAAATTACCATGTAGAGTTCCCCAGAGGTGTTGTTTCACCTCATCCTAACTATGTATTGATTGAGTCCATGGTAAGGAGGTGACACAAATATGTTTATGCTCACACTTGCAGTTTAATTGCTGTTGGAATGCCAGCACATCCTGTCACTCCCCAAGAGAAGTCTACAGCAGCCTCAAGAGCTTGTAGGTGTGCAAGAGCCATAATTGGTTTGGGGAGGTACATATAAGTGTTAAAACTGTTATAACCGACACACAGTGGGAGAACTGTGGAGTGGTATGTAGTGTTACTTGGCATCTCAGTGCAATGTGTGCCGTTACTAAGGAACCCCACTGGGGGTATCTCAACCCCCTCCGCCAGCCAAGCAGTTATGTTATTAGAGGCTGGGAAGAGGGTGTATGCCCAAGTAACAGGGCGAAAGAAGGGCAGATCTAGAAGATGGGCCCAATAGAGTGTGGCATATATGGGTTGCAGGTGGAGTGAGAAAATAAGAAAAATCAATACCCTACAAGAGTTGCAATGTACAACAGAAAGCATAGCAAGGAACAGATTACCTAGAGTGAATGGTGTCTGTGTCCTGAGCAGGATTTGTTCAGCCTCCTAATTCATATTTTTCCGCATCCCCCCCATGTAATGTCTGGGGCCTGTGTCATACGAGGAAGCTGTATTGTTGAGGGTTGTGGGTCTTGCAGGGTCATTTTCTTCATTTCTAGTATGGGGTCGTGTGTCCCAGCCATACCATGGTAAGGTTTGATGTCTTGTGCTGGAATCCGAAGGGGACCTGAGAGGGTGCAAACACAGTGTATCCTCTCCCCCATGTCAATGAGTCATTTGGACCACACCATACATTACTATTTACATCTTTCCATAAAACCACATGTTTTATGTCTTGAGAGGCTTTTGCAAAATGTTTTTCTATGGATGATTGAAATTTATAGTCTAAATTTTAAAAATTGAGGGTAAATAAGGCTTGTGCTAGTAGTGTTGCAGGGTTCTTACTCATAGTCTCCCTTTTTTTGTTTCCTGAGCATATTTTTAAGGGTAAAGTGGGCACGTTCCACTATGGCCTGTCTTTGAGGGTTGTACGGGATACCTGTGGAATGTTAGATGTTCCATGTCTGACAAAATTGATGAAGTTGTGAGCTGGTGTAAGCCAGACCGTTATCAGTTGTAATCTTTGTGGGCCGCCCCATAAATGCAAAGGTTAAGAGAAGATGTTTAATGACATATAGGGCGGACTCTCCAGGAAGAGCATGAATGCTGATTACGTGGGAATTGGTATCAATGGATATGTGTACATATCTTAGTATTCCAAACCTAGTTTTCCAAACTCAGGGACGTTTTTAACATTTTTAACGTTTTTGCCATAACTGATTAGGCTCCAGTCCCTTAGGGACAATACCTGTTGAAGGAGGAGACGTACCTGTGAGCTGGCAATCTGGGCATTGCAGGATAATTTGTTTAGCTAGTCTTTAAGCTGAAATTGTTTAGATAAATTTCTCTAATTCTGGTGGAAAAATTGACGTGATTGTGTAGCTTGGTCAAGTAGTGATGTCATGACCTGCAATTCTGCTTGATTATTGCCATGAGCCAGTGGGCCAGGCTGCAAGCTGTGGGCCCAAATGTGTGTGATACAAGCAAGATATGCTCATTGATCCAGCAATTGCTTAAATCGAAGAAAAAGGGCACACAGGGTGGGCTCAAGAGTGGACTTAATGAGAGCTGTTTCAAGGTTTTGCAATAAATAAACGGAGTAAGCAGAGTCACTAACAATATTGACAGGCTGAGCAGAGAATGTTTCCAGGGCCAATATTAGGGCTCCCACGTCAGCTCTCTGAGTACTAGTAAATCTAGATAAGGTGAGGGAGTTATGTGGTTCCCACCAGATACTGCTTTTCCATTTTTACCAGAGCCACAAGTGAAAAGAGTTAAGGCATTAGGTATAGGGGAGTGGACTACCTTTGTAGGCATAACCACAGAAGTATGAGGTAATAATTGGAATAGTTTGTCAGCGGGAAGGGCATGTTCTAAGATGGCCCGTATAACCAGAGAGTGCTATCTGAAGATAAGCTCAGGACTGCTTTGAGTTTTTTTTAATTTAAAGGTATTCTTACTATATAGCAGGGTTGTAACCTTGCAATTGATTACACTGTTTACAGCCTAGAAAAATGACTTGAATAACTAGCTGGATAGAGGGAGACACTGTTTTAGTCCCAGTATGTGAGCGAAAAACCCGTGGAGTCATCTGTCCTATTAATCCTGTTGGGGAATGTTTAGTAGGAAATACAAATAATTGGACTGAATATTGTGGATATCGAATATCTATTCGATCTAGTTGCCTCTGGAAAATAGCCTGTTCTATTTCTTCAATTTCCCCTTTTGCAGCCAGGGTTAAATCCCTGGGGCAGTCCAGGGCTGCATTGCCCTTTAGGATAGAGAACAGGTTCTGTAATTTGTTAGTAGTTATGCCAAAGCTGGGGTGAAGCCAGTTAATATCGCCCAGTAATTTTTGATAATCATTAAGGTGTGTAAGTTGTCAGTGTTTAATTTAACCTTTTGAGGTTTTACTGACCAGGATGTTAGTATGTATCCGAGATACTTCCAAGGGGAGGACATCTGTACTTTTTCAGGTGCTATGATTAAGCTTTTTAACTGTATATTCCTTTTGACAGAGGCATATAAACCTAGAAGTATTAGCCCTGTTGGAACTGCCAGTAAGATGTCATCCATGTAGTGGATGATTTTACAACTGGGGAATTCATTTCTACTAGGGAGCAGAGCCTGATACATGTGATACTGACACATGGTAGGACTGTTTAACATTCCTTGGGGGAGCACCTCCCAATGAAATTGGTGAGCTGGCCTGTCATTATTGATAGCTGGTACTGTAAATGCAAATTTTTCTCTGTCCTGTTCTGCAAGGGGAATAATATAAAAGCAGTCTTTTAAGTCAATAATGACGATAGGCCAATCTCAAGGAATTGCCACAGGAAAGGGAGCCCCTGTTGAAAGGGCCCCAAAGATTGCAGATTAGCATTAATAGCATATAAGTCGTGCAAAAGTCTCCATTTGCCAGACTTTTTGGGAATGACAAAAGTGGGTGAATTCCATGGGCTGTTTAATTGTTCTATATGTCTGGCTTTCAATTGTTCCTCAACTAATTCATGGGCTCATCGTAATTGCTCTCCCTTTAAAGGCCACTGTTCTACCCAGATTGGATCTTGAGATAACAATGTTAGGGGTAGGGGAGGAACCTCAATAGTGGCCATTAATAGAAAGGGGTGTGTAGGGAGACCCCTATTGGGCTAATAGGTCCCATTCCCAAAGATTAACAGGAATGGGCATGATTAGAGGTTGTATGCCTGCTTTTCTTCCTTCTGAATCATGGCATGTTAGGGGGTGTGGACTCTGCTTGGCTGCGTGCACTTCCCTGATGCTGACAATTTTCTGTTTTTGATTGATCCAAGGCCAGTTTTGATCACTAATGATCAAAATGTCTGCCTCTGTGGCCAATAAACCAGTAAAATTTTTATTTCCAATTTTTAAAGTAATCATAAGTAATCATGGGTCTCTGGTCACTGATTAATTGGTTCCAATATATCCCTGTGGCTCCTGTGCTTCCAAAACCTCCTTATCCCCTTACATTTCCCTGGGCGTTGGGGACCCAATATAGTAAAAGCAATAACTGAGCTATCTTTGATTCAGGGGGAAGAATAAGTAAACCTTTACATTCCATCATAAGTAATATTTCACCTTGATAATCGCTATCAATTACCCTGGTGAGTATAGTGATTCCTTTACTGGATAGGCTTGATTGCCCTAGGACCAATCCCACTGTTCCTAGAGGCAGCAAGCCCCAGATCCCTGTAGCAACCCTCTTTGGGTCTTCTTTTAGCAATAATTGTCAAGACACAGTGGGTCCAGCCCTGCACTCCAGAGGTGGCTTCTCTGAAAAAGAGGACTGTGGGCCTTCCATTTGACACAGAAAAGCCACTGGCATTGCTCCAGTTTAGAATGGGGCCTGGGGACAGTCCCTCATGAAGTCTCCCATCTGATTAATTAGAGAATTAATGTTTTTATTAAATTTAGACTGGCATTGGTTTGCCCAATGTCTTCCCTTTTTAAATTGGGGGCATATAGAAGGGGTTCTTTTCCTGAGTTACTTTGGTCTTTATTACTGGGGCATTCCCACTTCATATCACCTGGCTTTCCACATAGAAAATATTTGGGTTTTTCTTTCTTTTCACTTTAGGAGGCTTTAACGCATAGCTAATATTCTGGCTTTGTGTGTTTTAGTCCCCACTAGCTGACGTGCTCGTATGAGTTTCCCTACTGTAGCTGCCTTTCCTCTGATTGGCTACATTGCATGCTGGCAGTCTGCATTAGCATTTTCATAGGCCAATTGCAACAATAAGATATCAGCGGCCTGAGCATGATTAATCTGTCTCTTAATCACCTGGTTAGGTGGTTAAAAATTCAACAAGTGGCTCTTGAGGTCCTTGTCTAACATTTACAAAAGATCTCTGTTGAACTCCATCTTTGGGAATTCAGTCCCAAGCCCTGCAAGCACACAAGGACACTTGTGCATAGGCTTGGGAGACAAAGTTTAGTTGTTGTTGTACATTAACATAGGGACCCCTCCCCTGGAGCATAGCAGCTATTATGTTTTGCCCGGCAAATTGATTCTGGTTAGCCTGTTGTTCACACATCTTATTATATTCTGCTCTCCAGAGGTGGGATTGACTGGCCTCTCAAGTTGTTTTAGCTAGCACTGACCAGTCCCATGGGGTCATAGGGTAGTTGTCCATTATGGCCTCAATTAATCCTTTTGTAAATGGGCTAGCAGCTCCATTTTCTCTAATGCTTTTTCTTATTTCTTTAAAAGTGTTGAAAGTAATGGGTTCATGTACCCTATTGCCTTGTTGATCTTGCATCACCGGGCAGCCCAAGAGTTGTCCTTCTAATGCCACTTGCCTAAGGCAGAGTCCCATAACTGTAGTATATCCCTTGTCTTCTTCCCAATTTATTGAAGGAGGGGGCTCAGGAAAAAATCTCTGTTTCTTCTGTGACACCTTTACCCAGTCATGGCGGGGCTGAGAGAGGAGGCAGTAATGAAGATAGGTGATGGTTCCTTCTCTTTTTGGGCTCTTCTGTGTGTAGCAGGACAAAAGCAGCCCTATCTAAGGCCCATAATGCTAAAAACGTTACTGGGACCTGTTGCCTTTGTGCATGAGGTTGTTTAAGATTTCTTCCCACTTGCTCCCAGAGCTCTAGGTCTAGCATGCCTTCTTCTGGGAACCATGGGTTATGAAAAGCAATAGTTTGCATTAGATCCCTTAATTGGGCCTCTGAGATCGATGCTCCACTAGCGTTAAGCAGCTGTTTCAATACTTTTATATATTGTTTTTGTTGTGCTGATAATTGTTGTCCCATGATGAAACCCTAGCTTGAAAATTCCCTCAAACTTGGAAATCCCCAGTGAGCACCAATTACTTACTTCGCAGTCACTCCACTTTCGTTTTCGAGGGTTCCATTGTGATCTGTTGCATCGTTCCTCACACGGGGCACCACTTGCTCGGTCTGTCCCACAGACCCTGGCTGATGGATGTAATGAGTACTCAGACACAGGTATGCAACATAAGAGCAGCTAGGTGACTGCCTGGCTCTAGTGGCCAGAGTGCAGCCCCAAGAGGTTGGAGCTGCTTGCTTTTATTGAGTGCAGGCACAGTGCTGAAAGCCTGAAGCAATACACAACCTGTAGATGATTGATGTTTATCATTCCTTCTTTTAGAGAACTGCCAAATATCTGTATGTGGATATTCTAAAGGTTGGTTCCTGGGCAACATAAGTAAACAAGTTTGTTTAAGGTAAATTCCCCTTCACTCCCTTGCACATACTCTTTGCCCTCTGCCTCAGGGTCATAGAAAAGCTGTCTTCAGCCATTCTCTCCTGGAGCTTTGCAGAGCCTTCTGACCTTTTAGATAGCCCTCTCCTTTTACCTATAGTTTTTCCCACCACTCTGATGGATCTCCTACAAGATTTTTATCAAATGCATTTTCTGGATCTCTTGATGTGATCATATAATTCTTCCTTAGCCTGTCCATTTGATGGATTACATTAATTGATTATCAAATGTTTAACCTAGAATAAATCCCATGTGGTGGTTATGTATAAATTCTTTTTAAACATTGTTGGATTCTATTGCTGATTTTTTGAGGATTTTAACATCTGTGTTTATGAGAAATATTGGTCTGCTGGTTTCCTTTCTTGTAATGTTTCTGGTTTTGGTACTAGGGTAATTCTGGCCCAAGAATTTTACAGAATTTTCTCTACTTCTATTTTTTTGGAAGAGATCATAGAGCATTGGCATAATTTGTTTCTTAAATGTTTGGCCATGTTCATTAAGCCTAATGCTTTCTATTTTGGAAGGCTACTGGTTATTGGCTCCAGTTCTTTAATCAGTATAGGCCTATTCAGATTATCTATTTCTCTTTGTGTGAGTTTTGGAATATTGTGCTTTCAAGGGATTATTTCATTTCATTTAACTTACCAAATTTGTTGATATAGAGTTGTTCATACTAGTACTTTATTATCCTTTTTATGGCCACAGAATCAGTACTGATGGCCCTTCTTTCATTTCTGATATTAGTAATTTGTGTCTTCTCTCTTTTTCTTCTTACTTAACCTGGCTAGAGGCTTATCAATTTTCTTCATCTTTTCAAAGAACCAGGTTTAGGTTTTGTTGATTTTCTCTATTGACAACCTGTTTTCAATTTCATATGTCTTGCTCTCGTTTTTATTATTTAATTTCTTCTGCTTATTTTGGATTTAATTTTCTCTTCTTTTTCTAGTTTCCAAATTTGGAAGCTTGATTTTAGATCTTTCTTCTTTAATAATATATGCATCCAGTGCTGCAAATTTCCCTCTAAACATTACTTTAGCAGCATCCCATAACTTTTGATGTTATATTTTCATTTTAATCTTGTTCAAAATATTTTAAATTTTTTCTTGAGATGTATTCTTTGATTTATTCACATGTTGTTTAGAAGTGTGTCATTTAATTTCCATTTTTTATGTTTTTCAGATATCTTTCTGTTATTGATTTCTAGTGATTCTGTTGTGATCTGAGTATATTACAGAAATCATTGATATCTGTTGTGTGTTTTATGGCACAGACTGTGGTCTGTCTTGATGAATATTATATGTGAGCTTGAGAAGAATATGTATTCTGCTGTTGTTGAATAATGTATTCTATAAATGCCAATTAGATATACTTAATTGATGGTGCTGTTCAATTCAACTATGTCCTTACTGATTTTCAACCTGCTGGATCTATCAGTTAATGGGGACTGACCTAGAGGTGTTGATGTCTCCAACTGTAATAGTGGATTCATCTATTTCTCCTTGAAATTCTATTAGTTTTTGCTTCACACATTTTAGCACTCTGTTGTTAGGCACATATACATTAAGGAGCATTATTTCTGCTAGGAGAATTGACCCCTTTACCATTATGTAGTGCTCCTCTTTATTCCTAATAATTTTCCTTCCTCTGCAGTCTGCTTTTTCTGAAGTTAATAGAACTACTCCTTATTTCTTTTGATTAGTGGTAGCAGGGTATGTCTTTCTCTATCCCCTTGTTTTTAATCTATCTGAGTTTTATGTTAAAATGGGTTTCTTGTAGACAACATATAGTTAGGCATTGATTTTTTATTCACTCTAATAGTCTCTGTGTTTTAACTGGTATATTTAGCCCATTGATATTTAAAGTGATTGTTGATATAGTTGGATTAATATCTACCATATTTATTACTGTTTTCTATTTGTCTTTTGTTTCTTTATTCTTCCATACGTTTTTCTGCCTTTTCTGATCTTGACTGAGCATTTTATATGATTCTATTTTCTTTTCTCTCTTAGCATATCAATTTTACTTCTTTGTTGTTGCTTTTTTAGTGGTTGACCTACAGTTTGCAATATACACTTAAAACTAATTTAAGTCTGCTTTCAAATAACATTATACCTCTTTATGGGTAGTGTAAGGATCTTATTGCAGAGTATTCCTGATTCCTCCTTACCATGCCTTATTATTACTGCTGTCATTCATTTTACTTATTCATAAGCTACAATCACTGAATACATTGTCACAATTATTATTTTGAACAAATTGTTATCTCTCGGATTAATTAAGAATAAGAAAAAATTATTTCACCTTTATTTCTTTTGTATGTTGATATGAGTTTCTGACTTGTTTATCTTGTAAGGCTGTTTACTGGTGACAATTCCTTCAATTTTTGTTTGAGAAGTCTTTATTCCTCCTCCACTTTTGAAGGACAATTTCACTGCCTACAGATGGAATCTAGTTCTAAGTTGACGGATTTTTTTCAACTCTTTAAATATTTCCTTCTATTCTATTCCTGATTGTATGGTTTATGAAGATAAGTCTAATGTAATTCTCATCTCTCTCCCTCTGTAGGTAAGGTGCCCTGCCCTGCCTCTCCCTGGCTTCACTGAAGATTTTCTTTGTCTTTTATTTTTTGCAGTTTGAATATGATATACCTAAGTATAGGTTTTTTTGAGGGGTGGTCTTTATCCTATTTGGTTTCCTCTGAACTGTCTGGATCTTGGTTTGGTGTCTGTGTTTAATTTTGGAAAATTCTCTGTCATCATCACTTCAAATATTTTTACTATTCCTTTCTCGCTTTTTAAAATTCCATCTGATATTTCTATTACAAAGATTTACATCTATTGCAATTGTCCCACTATTCTTGGATATTCTGTTTCATCTTTTTTATTCCTTTTTTCTCTTTGCATTTCAGTTTGGGAAGTTTCTATTGCTATTTCATGCATCTCATTGATTATTTCCTCAGTTGTATCCAGTCTATTGATAAACCTATTAAAGATATTCTTCACATTTATCACAGGGTTTTTATTTCTAGAATTTTTTAAAATTTTTTTCTTAGTTTCCCTCTCTCTACTTACATAACCCATCTGTTCTTACATGTTCTTCACTTTTTCCATTAGAGCTCTTAGCATTTTGGTCATCACTGTTTTAAATTTTCCACCTAACAATTCCAACATTGCTTCCATATCTGAGTCTGGTTTAGGTGCTTGTTTCATCTTTGTGAACTGTGTTTTTGTCTTTTATGTATCTTGTAATTCTTTTGTGGAAAATCAGATATAATGTATTGGGTAAAAGGTATTGATATAGATAGGCCTTTAGTATGAGGTTTGATATTTATCTGTCCAGGAGTTCGAATGTGTTTACTATTTGCTATAGCTGTGGGTGTCAGAGGATATAATTTTCTCTCTTGATCTTATTGTTTTTGTCTACCTTGTTGTCTTTGGGTTTTCCCAGAGACTCCTTAAATAGGCTCTGCCTTCCAGTTCTCTTATCTGTAATCTTCTTATTACTATACAGGAGCCCTGTTGATATAATGGTAAGGTGTTCTTTTTCGGTGGAGGGGGGTAGTGTTCTACAGTCCTACAATTAGATCTTAGTGTGTCTGTGAGCCTGCACCCCGGTCTGTGACCTTCACAATTGTTTCTCAGTCCTACCCCTTTTAGGTGATAAGAAAGGCTAGAGGGGCTGGATTTGAATTTTTTCTTCATCCCTTTGGTTAGTTAGGCCCTGATAGATGCCCACTCACTTAGGCTCTGGTATAATAGTTTCTATTGAGGGTAGATTTGTTAAGAAAAAGATGACTGCTTTCTTTACTTCCTGCCAAAAATAGAAGGGAATTTTTCTTCAATCCTTATTATGAGAACTATAAGAAATAAAGAAAGAGAAATAAATAGGAAAGATGGCTTGCCAGTTAAGACAGATTTATTTTAGAGAAAATAAACCTGAGAGGAGCTTCTGCCTGAGTTAGGTCAGAGGCACACTCTTTTACAGACTAAGAGTTTTTAAGTATGCAGGGTGGGAGAGTTTATCAGAGGCTTGGACTGCTTCTGTGTTTCTTTGTTGTGCTTATCTGGGAGGTAGAGTTGTGAATCCATTCCCATATGCCTTTCTGCATCTGCAGGCATATCCCGAGTCTGCTTTTAGCTTCCCTATCTTAGTGCACCTGAAGGGAAAGGAATGTACTTATTAAGGCCCACTGTTTTACTGGGGCCCATTGTTTGAGGGTGAAGTTTGCAGTTACCGAAGAGACATTCCCCCCACCTCCCTCTGTACCCAAGCTGTGTTTTACGGTCTGCTCTTTCTGGCTGCTTGTAGTTAGAAAAGAAGTGATTTCCTTGAAATGCATAAGGCTAGAAAGGGAGCTGGAATTTGAAGTGGCGGTGTTTGTCCGAGATGGCGCTCCTGCTCTATCAAGAACCTTGTAAGGTTCCTGCAGGTAAAATTCACAAAAGTGTGAAGGTCCCTCTAACACTACTGAGAAATCTTAGCTCCCAACTTTGTCCACAGTGAGCCTCCAGCAAGTCAATTACCTTGTAAGATTTCCTACACTGGTACTGGCTCCCAAGGAGGTTTCTGCTCTGATAAAAGGTGATTCTCTGCATTCACCTTTATCTCCAATTTTGAGGGCAGCAGTTTTGCCTTATGATCTCAATTCACTAATGAAGCTAAGAGTTCATTTTCTGTTTGTTCAGCTTTTGTCCTTTGAGGATAAGAGTGACAATTTCTAACCTCCTTGCATGTCAGACTAAAAACACATTTTTTAATTTTGGGGTAAGTTGTTGGCCAGATTTGGTCTTTTAAGGTAATTTTCTATTTTAGGCAGTCTTCATCCGTTTTCATTCTTTTTTATTTTTTTCTCCTCTGATTGTGGATTTTCAAATACTTGGTCTTTGAGCTCATGGCTTCTTTCCTTGGTTTGGTTCATTCTATTGTTGAGAGCCTCTAGTGAGTTCTTCAGTTCAGCAAATGTATTTCTGAGTTCCAAGATTTCTGTTTGACTTTTAAAAATCTATTTGTTAAATATCTTTGACAAATTTATGAATTGCTTTTTCTGTATTATCTCGGAGATCACTGAGTTTCCTTAAAATTGCTATTTTGAATTCTTGGTCAGAGAGCTCAGAAATCACTGTCAGTCACTGGATTTTTGCTTTGTCCTTTTGGGGAGGTCTCAGTTCCCTGTTTGCTGTTGCTTCTTGTAGGTATAGGTATATTTCTTTTCACTGAAGGATTAATTATTCCAGTTTTTTTTTTTTTGTCTGACTTGTTTTAATTCTTATCGAATATATTTGTTTAGCAAATCTTTACTGCTAGGTCGCTGCCTTTGGCTCTATGTGGCACTTTAATCCTAAGTTTGCCTCAGCTCTAGTAAATGATTAGAAAGCTGACTGTCCCAAATGGAGGAGGTCCCAAAGGGATTGTCCCAGCAGTACAGGAAGGCTAGCTAGGGGTTGGCACCCAGGACCTGCGGAAAATACCTCCTACAGCATGGTGCTGCTGAACAGTCACTCTGATTTGGCATCTCCTTTGGCTGAGTTATAGAGCAGAATTTCTGGGGTTGGGGATGATAGTCTTACTTGGCCCCTTTGTCTCTGCCTGTCTTCAGGGATATTTTTCCCTCAGGCAGTCGTGATGCTTCTTGTGGGCTAAGGCAAGGGCAGGTCTCTTGCCAAGGAACCCAAAATCATGGGAAATCTGGTTGACCACCTTAGTATCACTTTTTCCACTGTAGAAATTGTTAGTTGGGGAAAGCTTTTCCATGCACTTCTTGCTGGTCAGAATGGGAGAAAGAGCATTGCTGTTGTGGCAATTTGATCTCTTACCTCCAGCTTGGCCTTTTTTTTTCTTTTTCACTTCTCTGTGGCCCTAGGAACGGTAATATCCTCATATTTGAGTTCTGGGTTATTGCTAGTGAAAATCTTGGCACTGTATGTTTGTTTTGGTTTTCTATGGGGTAGGGGAGTGAAGCCAGCTTGCTTCTGCACTGTCATTTTTATGTGCGTTATTTCAGAGTTTCTTTTTTATTTAGATGGTCCATGAATGAACATTTAAAAACAAATAGTCACGCATTCCTTTTAATATGTTTTAAAGTAATATGATGAGCAATGCAACCCATAATTTCAAGGTGTTTAAAATTTCTTTTTAAAATATGTGAATAGCATAGAATAGCTCAAAGCAGGTCAATACTTCCACTTAGAACAATTTGAAAAGTTGAATACATTTCTTTCTCTGTAGATATATAGATGATAGATAGATAGATAGATGTGTATGTGTGTGCATGTGTGTGTGTGTGTCTGTGTGTGTGTCAATTTTAAGGCACCAGAAGCCTTTGGAAGCAAAACTGACAAGAGGGAGTAAAATTTCAGTGAAAGGAGACTTTTCAGAGGTGAAGTGAAACTCTTTAGCTGCTTTTTCCCTGTGGACACTCACTAATACATGTGGGAAATAGTCTGAGAATTGTGGTTTGATTCAGACAAGTACTGCTTCTAAGGACAGAGAAACCAGCAGAGGTTTTACTGATCAAGCAGGAAAAAAGTGACAACATTGGAGTCTTGAAGGGTCCTACACATATGACTATTTCTCCCTCAGGATATTTGTTGAATTCTAAGTTATAGAAGGCCAAGAATTAAACTAAAAACTTCTGAAAACAAGACCAGAAGCACTCTCTCTCTCCCAGTGCTAAGGAGACAAAGACCTGCCTGGTTCCAAATTTGAAAGCACTGGAAGACTATGTCCTAGAAAAAGGGGCAAACTAGAGGTAGACTACATTTTACTAAAATTGTAAGGAAACATCAACCAAAATCAGTCTATGTCTGGGATAAGGTAATTGTCACCCTCACCCCACATTTGCATAGCAGAGGAAAGGGTGAACTTTCTCTAACAGAATAAAATATTATCTGGAACATCTACTTTTTAAATATACAATGAATGGCAGTCAAAAGAAAAATTATAAGACATCTGTGGAGACAGGTGCATATGATCAATAATGAAGAGAAAAACAGACCCACAGGTAATCTATACAGTCAGGTCAGCAGACAAGGTGTTAACCAAACACAGTATGTTAAAGAAAATAGAGAAAAAAGATGGAGTATTTACCAGATATTTAAAATATATTTAAAAATCAAATGAGCACACTGCAACTGAAAAAATGCTTTCCAAAATGAAGAACTCTGCTGGATGGGTTTCACAGCAGGCTGGATCCATCCAGAGATAGAATTTTTGAACTGTCAGATGAGACAATAGAAAATAACCAAACTGCAGTTTAGAGAGAAACAAGAAGAGAAAGACATAGAACATGGCAGCTTTTTACACAGTTAAATAATTTGAAATGAATGTGACTGGAGTTTAGGAGAGGAAAGAGAATGAGACAGAAAACTTATTTGAGGAGGCAATGGACACAGACTTTCCCGGACTGCTGAACTAATAAATGATATCAGGCACAGATTCATGCAGTTCAAGAAACCTCAAGCAGAATAAATGTAGAGAAAACTACACCAAAAGGGGAAGCCACCAGATGGCTGACTAGAAGCACCAGTGTGCACTGTTCCTACAGAATACCAAGAGTGGCAAGTGAGCAACAGCTCTTCAAGTGGATGGGCCAGGAGGCCACATCGGATTCAAGGAAGCAATGGCCACCCATGGAGAGCAGAAAGGAGAGAGGAAGGACAGCTGCCCACCTGGGGTCGGCATGGAGCCAGGGGAGGCTCCCAAGTCACCTAGGGGAAAGGGTGAGTGAGCGAGAGCCCCCAGGAACCTACACTTCTGCCAGGGACCTTTGCCAAGCTGGGCCCAGAAGATCCCTTTTGGTCCCCACCTGGGGCCTCTAGGCTGACACAAAGCTGCCTAGAGTCTGGGCAGAGCTTCTGCTAAAGGCCACATGGGGCCCCATGGGCCTCAGATCCCTGAGCACCCAGTGCCAGTTGTTGAAGCCCCACTATCAAGGGAGGCCAGGTTATCTTGTGTGCACCTAGGATAGGGGCTGTATCCACGGTGCTGAGGAGTGGACAGACTGCAAGTCCTGACTCTGCACCTTGCCGAGGCAAGGTCCACTGGCCTAAGACCACAGCATAGCCACCCCACCCCTGCCTGAGCACTCTGGACACACAGTCTATTTCTCTGGACTAGAACTCTCAGAGGTACCTGACAGGCCCAGTGTGATTGCCTCTGCCACACTGCCCACCCCTGCTGCCCCCAGAACTGTCACAGGCCCCCTGCACACTGCCGCTTCCATATGGAAAGGCAGCCAGAATGTTTGCCCCTGCTGCTCTCCACTGGGCAGGGCCTTCTAGCCTAGGCCTCCAGCACTGCTGCCCCACTCACACCTCATCACTTCAGTCAGTGGCAGCCCTACGTTTCTCTGGGGTGGATCTCCCAGAGACAACTGACAGGCTCTCTGCCATTGCTGACGGGAACAAAGAACCTGACAGCTTTTGCAGGCCCACAGCATGCTGCAGCCATTCCGTAGAGATGGAGCCAGGCTGTCTTCCTCATGAGCCATGAGCCCCTGGCTCCCCTACCAGGCTTGCCCCTGGCTTGGGCCCACCATGTAGCTGCCCTGCCCCCAGCTGGTCATCTTGATTGGCACAACTCTGTGTTTCTCTGGGGTGGCACTCCCAGAGGCAACTGACAGCCCCTCTGCTGCCGCCACTGCTATGGTATTTCCCTTGCTGCCTCTGAGTGGGGGAGTGAACAAACACCCTGGGTGCTTTCCTCGCACCTCCAACACACTGCAGCCACCTACAAAGGGGGCCAGACTGTCTTCCCCATGAGTCCTGTTCCCCCTACTCTTTACCAGGCAGGGCCCCCAGATTGGCCCCACAGTGCAGCCACCCCAGTGCCCGCTGGTTACTCCCATTGCCCATGGCTCTGAGTTTCTCTGGGGTGAAGCTCCCAGAGACAATTGACAGGTATTCTGCCATTGCTGCTGCCGAGACCCCTATCCCTGCTGCCTGTGAGCTGGGGAGGAAATAAAGGCTGGGCTCACCCCAGGGCTACAGTGCTCAGCTCAGAAGTGCCAAGCCAAGATCTGCAGCTGGCAGTTTAGTAGAGAGGAGCCCACACTCTGAGAGCACTGAGAGGGTGCGTGCATGAGTGAGGTGGGCTGCTGAGGGAGTGCAGCAGGCCTCCTTCCACAGGGTTGGCCTGGAAAAGGTGTGGCCTTCTTCCCTGCCTCACCCTCTGCCCAAGGAGCCCTGCAACCCGGAACATGTAACAGAAGAAACCTGGGCACAGTGCCAGTGCTCAGAGGACACTCACCCAGGGCCCAGGAGCACTGCAGAGCTCTCCCTCTTCACTGCGCTACTGCTCTGCAGAGCAAAGCTGCAAACCTAAATACAAAGGAGCCAAACAGCTAAGAGCCTACCTATGGGCCGTTACTCTTAAGCACCATCTACTGGATCATAGCCCAAATTGTAAGACCAAAAATTGTTAAATACTTGCCCTGTGAAACCAAAGGGAGGAATTCACCCACAAATAAAGATCCTGCACAGAGCCTTGGCACTCTGAAAACGTCCAGATATGAAGCCAACTGTACTCAAATTATGCCACAGTTAAAGGAACACCAATCTTCTTAGACAAGAAAGAACCAGCACAAGAACTCTGGCAATTCAAAAGCCAGAGTGTCCCCTTACATCCAAAGGAGTCCACTCTCTCCCCAACAATGGTTCTTAACCAGCCAAAAATGACTGAAATAACAGGCATAGAATTCAGAATCTGGATGGAAAGTAAACTCATCCAGATGCAGAAGAAAGTTGAAATCCAATTCAAGGAATCCGGAGAATCTGGTAAAGTGATCCAAAAGCTGAAAGACAAAATAGCCACTTTAAGAAAGAACCAAACTAAACTTCTAGAGTTAAAAAGTTCACTATAAGAAATTCATAATACAATCAAAAGTATTAATAACAGATAGATCAAGCTGAGGAAAGAATCTCTGAGATCATAGTTATTTGAATTAACTCAGTGAGATAAAAGTAAAGAAAAAGAATTTTAAACAATGAACAAAACCTCTGAGAAATATGAGATTATGTAAACAGAGTCATTAGCATTTCCGAGAGAGAAGGATACAGAATGGACAACTTGGAAAATATATTTGAGGATATAGTCCACAAAAATTTCCCTATGATTGCTAAAGAGGTTGACATGCAAATTCAAGAAATACCAGAGAACCCTGGTAAGATACTATACAAGATTACCATCTCCAAAGCACATAGTCATCAGATTCACCAAGGCCAATGCAAAACAAAAAAATCTTCAAGGCAGCTAGATAGAAGTGTCAAGTCACATACAGAGGGAACCTCATCAGACTAGCAGCAGACCTCACAGCAAAAACCTACCAACCCAGAGGGTTTGAAGGCCTAGTTTCAGCATCTTTATAGAAAATAAATTCCAACAAAGAATTCCATATCCTACCAAACTAAGCTTCATAAATGAAGAAATAAAATCCTCAGATAAGCAAATATTGAGGGAATATATTTCAACTAGGCCAACTTTACATGAAGCCCTTAAAAGAGTGATAAACATGGAAGTGAAAGAGTGATACCTTGTACCGCAAAACACACTTAAGCACCTAGCCTACAGGCACTATAAGGCAATGAGACAATCAAGTCTATATAACAACCAGATAACAACATCATGACTGACACTGTTTGGATCTGTAGCCCCACCCAAATTTCATGTCAAATTATAATCCCCATGTTGGAGGTGGGGCCTAATAGGAGATGACTGGATTATGGAGGTGGAGTTCTCACAAATGGTTGAGCACCATCCTCTTAGTACTCTTCTAGTGATAGTGAGTTATCATGAGATATGGTTGTTTTAAAAGTGTGTAGCACCTCCCCCACCCCTCCTGCTTGGGGCATGTAAGACATGCTTGCTTCCCCCTTCACCTTCTGCCATGACTGTAAGTTTCCTGAGGCCTCCCCAGAAGCTAGGCAGATGCTGCCATGCTTCCTGTACAGACTGAAACTGTGAGCCAATTAAACCTCTTTTCTTTATAAATTTGCAATCTCAGATGTTTCTCTATAGCAATGAGAAAATGGACTAATACAATGACAGAATACAAATCTCACATATCAGTACTAACCCTGAGTGTAAATGGGCTAGATGCCCTACTTAAAAGGCATAGAGTGGCAAGATGGATAAAAAGAAAAGACCAAACCATCTGCTATCTTCAAGAGATCCATCTCAAATGTAATGACACACACAGGCTCAAAGTAAATGGATGGAGTAAGATCTACCACACAAATGGAAAACAAAAAAGATCAGGAGTCACTATTCTTTTGTCAGATATAACAGATTTTAAACCAATAAAAATTAAGAAGGACAATATATAATGATAATGGGTACAATCCAACAAGAAAACTTAATTATCCTAAATATATATGCACCCCACATTGAGGCACTCAGATTCATAAAATAAATTGCTCTTGGCCTATGACAAAACTTAGACAATCACACAATAATAGTGGGAGACTTCAACACTGCATCGATGGCATTAGACAGATCACTGGGGCAGAAAACTAAGAAAGAAACTCTGGACTTAAACTCAACACTTGACCAATTAGACCTAATAGACATCCACAGAACACTCCATCCAACTACCACAGAATATACATTCTTCTCATCTGCACATGGATCATATTTTAATATTGACCATGTGCTTGGTCATAGGCAAGGCTTAATAAATTTTAAAAAATTGAAATTGTACCAAGCACAGTCTTGCACAATAAAAATAGAAGTCAATATTAAGATCTCTCAAAACTACACAAAGTCATGAAAATTGAACAACTTGCTCTTAAGTAACTCCTGCATGAAAATTGAAATTGAGGCAGAAATAAAACAAAAATTCTTTGAAATTAATGAAACTCAGGGACACAACTTATCAGAATCTCTGAGATGCAGCTAAAGCAGTTTTAGAGGAAAGTTTATAGCACTAAATACCTTCATCAAGAAGATAGAAAGATCTCAAATTAACAAACTAACTTCATCCAAAGGAACTAGAAAGAAAGAAAAAACCAACCCCAAAGCCAGTCAAAGAAAAGAAGTAAAAATTAGAGAACTGAATGAAATTGAGATGCAAAAATCCCTATAAAAGGTCAATGAAACCAAGAGTTGGTTTTTCAAAAACAAACAAACAAAAACAAGATTGATAGACTACTAGCTACATTAACACACACACACAAAAAAAAAGATCCAAATAAGTATAATCAGAAATGGCAAAGATGACATTACTACCAATCCACAGAAATTAGAAAAGATTCTCAGAGAATACTGTGAACAACTGTATACACACAAATTAGAAAATCTAGAGAAAATGGATAAATTCCTGGAAACACACAATTTCCCAACTCTGAACCAGGAAAAGATTGAAATGCTGAATAGACCAATATTGAGCTCTAAAACTAAATCAGTAATGAAAAAACTACCAACCAAAGAAAACTCAGGGCCAGATGGATTCATACTGAATGCTACCAGACATAAAAAGAAGTACTGATACCAATCCTATTGAAAGTATTCCAAAAAATTGAAAAAGAAGGAATCCTATCTAACTTATTCTGTGAAGCCAGCATCAGCCTAATACCAAAATCTAGGAGAGACATAACAAAAAACAACAACAACAACAAACTTCAGACCAATATCCCTGATGAACATAGACACAAAAATTCTCAACAAAATACTAGCAAACCAAATCCAGCTGCACATCAAAAAATTAATATACTATGGTCAAATGGGCTTTATTCCTGGGATGCAAGGCTGGTTTAACATGCACAAATCAATAAATGTGATTTGCCACATAAACAGAATTAAAAGCAAAAACTACATAATCATCTCAATAGATACAGAAAAAGCTTCAGATAAAATTCAACATCCCTTCATGATAAAAATCCTCAACAGATGAGGCATCAAAAGAATATATCTCAAAATAATAAGAGCCATCTATGACAAACCTAAAGCCAACATTGTACTGAACAGCCAAAGCTGGAACCATTCCCCTTGAAAACTGGAACAAGACAAGGATGCCCACTGTCACCACTCTTCCTCATGATAATACTGGAAATCCTAGCCTGAGCAATCAGGCAAGAGAAATAAGTAAAAGGCATCAAAATATCAAAAGAAGTCAAACTATCTCTCTCCATCAGCAATATGATTCTATATTTACAAGAGCTTAAAGACTCCACCAAAAGGCTACTAGAACTGATAAACTATCTCAGTAAGATTTCAGGATACAAAATCAATGTATAAAAATCAGTAGTGGGGAAGATCCAAGATGGCCAATTAGGAGCAGCTCAGGATTGCAGCTCCCAGTGAAAGTGCAGAGGATGAGTGGACGTCACATTTCCAAACGGATTTTTATTGCCCACAGACCAAGAGATTCCCAGGCGGAGGAGCCCCATGGGTCGCCAGTGCAGCTGTTTTGGCTGGCGCGGCTGTTTTGGCCGGCGTGGCTGTTTTGCCGGCACCCCGGCGCAGCGGTTCTCCATACAAAATACACTGCTCTGGGTGCCCTTTTAGCTGGTGAGTCAAGCTCCAGGAAGGCAGAGTCGCCCATTCATCTCATTAAAAAGGGGTCAGAAAGAGGGAGCCAGGCCAGGAGATTCCCAGGCAAAAAAGCACCACGAATCTCAGTGCTGCTGTTTCAGCTGGCGCAGTGGGTCACCGCATGGGAAATCACACAGATCCTGGTGCCTTTTCAACAGGTGACTGGAACACCTGGGAGAGAGTCGACTGTTCAACTAAAAAAAAAAAGGCTCTGAGGCAGGGAGCCAGATGATCAGGCTCAGCTGGTCCCACCCCCAAGAAAAAAAAAACAGCAATTGGAAATGCTCTGGGTTGAGAGTTTCACAGCAAGCACAGCTGAACCTGGGACGGCCCAGTTCTGTGGGGAGGGGCATCCGCCATTACCGAGGCACTCCACGTGGCACTACGGAGGTAGTCCGCCATTGCTGAGGCGGCCTGCCATTGCCAAGGCAACCCGCCATTACAGAGAGAGTCTGCCATTACAGAGGTGGGCCACCATTGCCGAGGCAGTTCTAACTACACCCATATAAACAGGACTATAGGGAAGTTCACACGGCAGCTGGGCGGAGCCCACAGCAGCTCAGCAAAGCCTCTGCAGGCAGATAGTGACTAGGCTGCCTCCTTGCTGGGCAGGGCAGCCCTGAAAAAAAGGCAGCAGCACAACAGAAACTCATAAATAAAGCCCTAACTCCCCGGGACAGAACACCTGGGGGAAAAAAAGGGGTTTATGAGTTCTGCTGCAGACTTAAATGTACCTGCCCAGCAGCTCTGAATGAACAACAGAGCTCACAGCTCAGCACTTGAGTTCCTATAAAGAACAGACTGTCTCCTCAAGCAGCTCCCTGACCTCCATATATCCAAAGAGTCACCTCATAAAGGAGAGATCAGACTGACATTTGGCGGGTATCCTTCTGGGACAAAGATAGCAGAAGAAGAAACTGGTAGCAACCATTACTGTTCTGCAGCTGCTGCAGGTGATC